>JACXSJ010000540.1:0-12922 GCA_014851325.1 Pentalonia nigronervosa | reverse complement strand
TTATATTATATAAAAATACATTATAGTTTAAATTATTAAATTTGAATAAAAAAAAAGAATGTTTAACACATATTAATATATTGAACACTTTAAATTATCCGAACGCTTCATTTTATTGTTTAATTAATTATAGACACAATTCATAAAAAAATCAAGTGAAATCAAACAGTTATCTAATTATCTACAAATAATCAGATGAAAGTTTTATTTATCTGGATAAAATAGAAAGATAATGTGAATTTTTTTTTATCTATATGATACAAAAAGATAACGATTTTTATCTAGATAACGCAAACACTGGCTGAGACCCTCTAGCCCCCCTCCCCCTATCTGATTTCCGCCTATTTATTCCGCCTATTGTTCTTACGTTTTTTTCCTCGTCCGATTATAATATGAAATTTATAAAATAGGCTTCGCACCTTAGCACGATTTTTATACAAGTTTAAACCCGATACATACCTTAATATTATTATAATACAATACTCTATATGGGTGCCTACTAAGAATAAAATTAATCTATAATCTGGTTAACTATAAATCGGTCACTCTATAGTAACTATACACACTTACGTATAATATTACTCTATACTTAAGTGTATAGTTGAGCTATAATATTATTATGGTACGATATGGTACTTAATATATTGTGTTTATATTGTTTATGATATACACAATATAACTATAATAGGTGTCCCGCACGGCGATGCCCGTGCCAAAAATTTGTTTATTTTTTTTAAAAATGTATTTGTGAATAATTATTTGTACATGCCATACTTTTATTAATTATAATAGTAATAAAACACGTAACCAACGGTAACCTTATAAATAAACAGAGATTATACACATAATCCCATCAAAAAAAGCACTTTCAGTTTTTCCAGATTTTTTTTTAATTTTCTGGTGAACTTTTTCAATTTTTGTTTCCGTAAAAACCTTTCAGACTATTACAAAAATCAAAAAAAAAAAAAAAAAAATGAGCCCAAACGGGCTGTTCGTTATCAAGTTGTGCGCTTCCCATGGTGAACAGAATTTCACTTTTATTTATATATTAATTTATAGATAAATGACACGCGCGTACTTCTTTATTATATAATACCGTGTGTAAATAATAATATGTCGGTACCTATAATATAACTCACGATATTAACACTAAGCAATAATGTAGGTAACCGTTTTTCTGTTTTGATCTGCAATTTTAATCACAAATCGCCGATGCAGTAGATGAGAACTTGAACGATATTCCAGTCACAAAATATCATGTATGATGCAATGTTTGAGTGCGTGTCGTTCCTATTAATATTGTTCAAATGTGAATATTAATTTATCACGTGTTTATAATTATTATGATTATTATTATTGTGACGAAAACCGTCCGTATACATATTATGCGAGTTAAAGAAATAAAAGTATAATAAAATCTCACGTGAACACATTATTATAATAATATTATTTAACTCGCCGGAATGAAATATTTACGAATGTGCAGTATGAATGATGAGGCACATTATATTGTTGTATATTCTTCCGAGTATAAACGTTTTACAAAACAAATAATAATTGTATCTAACCATCATTTTTGCCTCTTCTTTTCGGCGCACGCCTACGTCGACGCGTGCGATAATCGGTACATGTATTTTCCTCGAGGGCCCTCGTAGTATTGTGCATGCGAGTTAACAAAGAGTGCTGTCTGCGTTTCACTATACATATATCTAAATGTATATATAAGTATTTACTGTTTAGTGTTTTTTATATTTGTAAATGGGTGCCAGCTATATAATATACTATGAGATACGACGACGTATATGACAATGGAGAATATTGTTAAGACGAGATGCGCGCGAACAGAACAAATAGACGTAAACACTAACAGTCATAGTTTTTCGAGATTTTTTTTAACGCCGTCGAATTTTTATAGGTACCTACCTACGCGCCACGGGTACCCGGAAATACGTAATAATATTATTTTTTTATTATAATATTTTATCGTATTTGTGGTAAATTCAATTTTAATCCATTGCGCTATGTAGGACCACACGTCTTATATGTACCCATAAAATATCGTTGAAGTCTCTCGTTAGTATAGTAGACCAGTGCTTCTTAAACTTTTTTGTCATGGGGCCCCCTAAATTTAATGTAAAACTATCAAGGCCTCCTTGATCAAAATCATTAATTATTTTTTCTTAATTAAAAACTAAAAATACATGTACTATTCCACACAGATAAATTATTAAAATATATAGTAAATTAATGTTTTTTTAATATACTTTTGAAAAAAACTTTATAATAGTATTAAACTTTAAACATATATAAATACAAATAAATTAGTAATAACTGTAAAACTGTACAAAAATATTCAGTTTACTCGAATGGCAGAGAATTTCCTAAAAAATATTGTAACACGTTCTCGAAGACTGTTACGCTTGATAAAATATATAAAGACAATAATATAATATAATATTGACGTGTATAACGACTGAATCGCGAATGCTAATATTTAGTGATGTAGAACCATAACCTAACTATTAAAATAGATAGGTAGGTAGGTAGGTAGGTATATGATATTATAATACATAGATATATTTACAACCTGCCCACTCGGCCACTCTACGCGTCCAATAATCGTGATTCGATCCGATCGTATATACCATAGAAGTATGAAATCCTTTATAGATCCATTCGCCTGGAGCGGATAACGAGTTTTGGTAAAGTTTTTTTTATATATATATAAAAAAACAACTCTAATATTTTATCATAATATACGAGTGCAAACGCACGCCCGCGACGACTGTTGTACCCACGTCGCAGAAGCTAATCGCCGCTGTGCAATTATTATTATCCTATATGTGTATATTATAATATTATAATAATTATTATATTGGCGTAATACGTATAATATAATACAATATTTTGCTACCCAGTGTCGTATTGTTACAGGCGAGATCGTTCGATAATGAATGGTGCCTATGGGAATATTCACGGTTTCAAAAACCTTGATCATTTTTTAGCAGGACGACGTGGCTGAGCAGTAGTTATGTACTTACTCAGATTTGTCTACCAAATGCACTAAAAGTCACACGTTTGAATTAATAATCTACACCATAATAATTGTCATTAAAAAAATTAAGCAAACCCAGTATAATTGTAGTACGGGTAACAGGTCAGCTTTTTTAATTCAGTACTAAAATATAATTTTAGTTTAGAAAC
Organism: Pentalonia nigronervosa; assembly: GCA_014851325.1. NCBI lineage: Eukaryota > Metazoa > Arthropoda > Insecta > Hemiptera > Aphididae > Pentalonia > Pentalonia nigronervosa. The sequence goes on along the minus strand of JACXSJ010000540.1, from coordinate 9,718 downwards.
AAATAATTATTGTTATCAATAAGTTTATTTACTATTGTATAATTGTATATTATGTAAACCTCTAAATAACTGACGTTTTTTTGGGGAACAAATTCCACATTTTCTACTGAACCCTTTGTATAGAGCGGACCTTTCAAATAGCAGACACAATTTCAGTGACCGAAAGTGTCCGGTATTTAAAGGTTTCACTGTACATACCATAATAGAAGTGCTTCGTCCTGGCACCCATAAGTTACCATTATCTCCCCTACCCCTAACCAATTTCATTTTTCGTATTCATTTGTACCCACATTAAAAAATGTATACTATTATAGATACATAGTTGTATTAGTTACACCTTATATTGGTCACCAAGTAAACTCTGTATTAATATATTTTTAAACGGAATAACGGCAAGTATATTTTAATAATGAATATAAATGGCGCTTAATTGATTTGTACTTCAACAACTATTTTGTGTTTACTAAAACCTGATATACCAAATATCATATATAATATACTGCAGATCAAATTACAGACTACAACAGTGCAATATTTTGCAACAAGAGATTCCAAATTAATTCTTTGAAAAATAATTAATCATTATTATGTTTAGGTATTCTACTCTATATATAACTATACAGTATGCTTCGAAAGTTTGAAAACCATAAATTTTTTTGGGAGATTTTCACGACATTATGATGACATGCGCACGCAACAATTATGTAAAACATAAATTGTAATAATTTATTCTAAGAATTAACTAGACCTTCAAAAGTCCCGTGTTCGTATAACGTATATGATCACCACATAAAAATATTAGAGTTTTAGACTTATTTTTACTTTTAAGACATACTATACGATGCAATATTATGACGTGAGTATATAATTATAAAAATATAAAGTTATAATATAGTTGTAGTACAGTATCGTGATTTTTTTAAATTATTCAAAAATCAGACCTTGTTAAATTATGCTCCCAATATCATTATTACCTATTATTATTATTATTATATTGATAATTGATACATGGCCAGAAGGAAAATATGAATCACTTTTAAGTTTTGATAGGTACCATTTATAATTTAATTGTATTACCTACTACAATAACCAAACATGCGTATTACTTTGAAACTACTTCGAACTACCTCGATAAAATATTAAAAAGTGTTGAAATATTTTATTTTTTTTTTTTTAAAGACAAATATTGCAGGATATACGTTGCATAATGGTGTTGGGATCGGTTGCGTATAATTCATAGATTAGATATTATATAGGAGCTGATGCTCTTCAGTTTAATTTTGTTCAGTTTAAAAGACATCCAAACGCAAATTGAAGATGTGCACATTTTAATATAATATTGTATATAATTGCAAGTTGTAAAATTAAATTAACATTTTACTAAAAATGAGTGTATTTGCTTATGTTTGACATTTTACAAAAATTACAGAGGAATTAAAAATGTATAATATATTGTTGTCTTTGAAGTGTTTACAATTTTTTAAGTTACCCCCTGTAATTTTTTCTAACACTCTTTTGACAAAAAAAAAAAAAAATACTTTTATGGTACATTTAGGTATATTATCTAACAAACAAAATAAGCTAACTATAAATATAATTCAAAAAAATTCCCAGTTAAATAATTATCTACTAACATCGACTGACGACTACCGATACACACACAAACTATCCACGTCTTGTGTTGAATATTTTAATTTAAAACATCATAAATAAGCGTTTGAACGAATAAAATATAAATTTGAAAAACTGAGTACATACCTTCAGCCAATTGGTTAAGTCACGTTATAACATAATAATATAACTAGTTATCTGTTCAGATCCTTTTCGCTAACTAGCTTTTAGTAACATTTTTGTTTTGAAGCTTTAACTTGCGGAGGGAACTGCGTTTGAGTTACCGTTATATCCCTCCACGCAGCATCGTTTATTGAAAATTATAAAAAATGAGTTTACAGTCACTATAGTTCACAACTATTTGATCTAAAATCCAAATATCATCCTCGCGGGAGTGAATTCCTGCACGTGCGTGTATCCTCTTGCATGATGCAAAATGCAAATGCGATCTTGTCGTACCTATAACACATATAAGTACTTAAATCATTATGATTAGGGTTCGGGACTTATTGCACATAAATTGTAGGAAATATGCATGCACATATATGCACTTAAATAAACCGATGCAACTGAATTTTTTTTTATAGCAATTAAAAATTTTATCAAATTTTAAATGTAGGCAATTTTTTTGATTTAGTAATTTTTTGACAACAATAACTCTATAAACATCATATTACTCTGTATGGTCAATTTCATTTTACTTATTTTTCTATTTACATACTCAAAACGATTTATGATAAACGGTAGTATTAATTTACAAATAAACAAAGTACAAGAAACAATTAGGCATTTCCCTAGTTTCCCTGTCCTATGACGCAACGACCCGTTATATGATTATATAGATTATATTGATATATTGACCAATGCATGAGAGTAAAAAAAAGAAGAATGTCAACCTTTAAAATGAATGTACTTAATATAAAACGTAAATATGCTATAAAAAAAACAATTAAATTGCCAACTTTTGTCAAATATGCGTTTTGCCTAAAAATCGGCAAAATATGCAAAAATAATAAAACTAAAATTGTCGTATTTCGATCTGTTATGTCTTAAAACAAATGTATATCTTACTTAGATTGTTCTACAGTCATTATTAAAGAATATGCAAATGCAATAAGTCCCGAACCCTAATTATGATTTAAGGCAGCAGTATGTTACCCATCGTCATCTTACAAATATTAACAACTTACGCTTTAAAAACACACACATATTATATTAATCAATGCCAGTAGAGGTAAATCACGTTATATTTATAATATTTGGATCGCACTTGGTCTCGCAAAAAACTGAGATTATGTATCTCGATTTCAAAATCACAAATAAAATGTTGCGCGCGTGATCGATTGCAGTCACGATAGTAAAAAATATTTATAATATCATAAATAATAGCTGGTAGCCAGTAAGCAAAATTTACATATCGTATATAATTATTATAATTATTGACATCGTAGTAACTGCAGCGGATCTCGCAACAATATATATTATTTTTTTTATTATACGACGCCATATCGAGCAATGTATCGGCGGATCAGTGTACAGAAAAAAAGTGCGTTTATATTATTGTTATTGCGATCTATAATAGTCTATAGCGACGACAATAATAATATTTAGTATATATATATATATTAAAAAACGCGTGAGCGTTGCTGTGCGTGAATATTAAAAAGTGGTAATCTCAACAGGGCGAGTCGCGATGTATGTCTACTTATAATATTGTATACACTATTTTAATTAATAATGATTTCCGATTAGATTCGCATTGAAACATACGTTCCACGGATTATTATATTTTACGCGCGCACATTTTATTTTTCTCAACGATAATTATAATATAAGGCGTAATACAATAAAATATTATATATTATAATAACACGACAGTGCTATTGTTTCTCATCGGCGTGTGTAGTATACGAGAGAGCACACAGACGTTTAGAAAACACGATTCTGTGTGAACACACTGTACAAACAGACACGCTGACACATACACGTAAAAAAATCTATAAAGGTAGGTGGGCCCGGTCACTTGTAAAATATATATCGACCGACCGTAGTAAAGTCGTATAACACATTATTATTATTATTATTATTATTACGATATTATTATATGTTGCGGTCCGATTGAAATCCTATATAATATAAGTATAACATTTACACGTACGACGACGACGGTACGTAACGTTGTGAAATCGCGACGTATCGCCTGCTTATCGAGTATGAAATATAATATAATAAATATTTTAATGAAGTCTCCGTGCCACGACGTTTTACGACGACTACGACAGTAACTATCGTTGACGAGTGCGCACCCCGACTTATATCGATCACTGCACGCTACGAGTTCTAAACATAATATTGTAATAATGTGTACAAAGACACGAAGTCAATTTAATGTTTAATTTATGAGTTTTCTGCAATAACACGTCGTCACGTAAATCATAGTTAAATTAGTCATTACAATATAATATAATATTATAGTGTTTTTTTTTTTGTTTTACGCACACTTGACATTCCTGTTAGAATGCGGGTATATTAATATTAAAAACTCTATACTTTAGGTCAGGGGTCGACAATCCATGACCCGAGGGTAAAAGCAATTTTATAGCAATTTTATGTGGTCTGCGAGTAAAATTTATAATTAGCGTAAAAATTACATCATGGCGTATACAAACCACAAACTAAGACGGAATAGACTGGAAACAGTGGATTAAAACGTTGTTATTGTTTGTAAATACGCCTTGTTAAATCAATATACTTAACAATTATATGAAATAAACTAAATTTGATATGACTGTACGTTTTTGTTCGATATAAAATAAGGTATATTCAAATTGTGGACAGTGAACGATTTTTTTTTATCCCTACTCTAGGTCATTTTTACAAAATAAATAGGTGCCTTAAATGGAAATGTACCTATGCACTGTTGTTGTGTGTCGAGTATGTGGTTTCACGGTTATCCTAGATCAGTGTTTTCCAACCTGGGGGCACATTGCTGGGAAGACGCAAGCAGTCGCCACAAAGTAAAATTTGTATTTATTAAATTATTTTTATTTTATAATAGTTTTTATGTCTTACAATATACTCTGTGTAGTTTATTACTAAGTAGGTGTACAAAAAAAGGTGATCAATTTTTTCCAATTAATAGGAAGGGAGTCTTTTGAAACTCTACAAAATGGGCGTAGGATAGAAAAGGTTGATAACCACTGACCTAGATAGTGCAATATAGCTCAAAGGGCAGGAAAATACGATGCACTCGTCTGAATTGAAAACTAAAGAAGACGAAATCATTCCGGCGGGGTTAAAAAAACTGTTAAATTTACGGCGCTATAAAAAATAAAAACGCTTACACAGTTTCCGGTTATAATAGTATAGGTATAGAAGGAGTCACGTACGTGATAAAATAAACCCTAACTTATAAATATATAATACGTGGTTAATATTATAGTTGGGTTACCCATATAAATGCTATCTATTATAATATAATACATAGTTGTAATATATTGTGTGTGATTTATACATATTATACAACAGGTGACACATGTTGAATACTAATCTCCCGGCGGCGGACGGTTTTCGGTACAAATCCAATCGAAATGTGTGTGTGTGTAATTTCCCACTTAACATAGTACTTAAAATGACTTCGCACAACAGCGTGAAGCGTGATTTCCAGAAAAAAAATTCTGCACTGTGATTGACTGAATTCAGTGGTTGGTAAACGGTATACTATAACGTTACCATAGTATATTCCATATACCAGAGAGTAAAATCCAATCCTACTCGTAGTGTATATTACACCAGTTTTCACTAACCATTTAATCACATCAATGCGAACACTTGAATCACTTCATCACATTTATAATTACTGTAAATCAAAAAATGATTTTTTTTCCGGAAATCGCGATTTATGTTATCACGACGCAAATCTAAGAAAAAAAGCCTCTTTTCACCAAATATTAAATATTCAATGATCGTGCTTTATATATTCCAAATGTTTAACTGTTCTATGAAATATCAGAATTATTTATATTATTTATTAATCAGTAATATCTTTTTAATATAATATATTCTTAACAGAATCATATTTTTTAATAATAATAGATAAGTACATTAAACATTGTTTTTCGTCAGTCATGTATAATATATCTATGTAATTATGTACATAATATTATTAAAACTTTTGTAAACCACATGAAATAGAAATAAAAATATAAAATAGGAGAATAAGCAATAGTATATTAAAAAAATAGTAGGTACCTAAGTTAAAAATTGTAGAACTTAGTAATTTAATATACAACTTACTATATTTAGGTATTTTATTAATTAATTTTAAAACAAAAATTACTACTTATGCTATAGTTATTTTCAAGGCAAAATCAAATGTTACTCAGGTACTTTTAAAGTTTTATTGAGTATATACCTATTTTTCTATACACACAGCTTCGTTGCGATCGTAGCCCAGCCGAACCGACAAATTCTAATTGTGACATCGTTCTTAACAAGACAAAATACATAGATCTTCAAAAAAAAAACTTTAAAACTTATTCTATTCGATAAGAATTGTCTTACTGTAATAAAAATCACATTCGAGCATACGGTTTATAATATTTTTATGTACGCATAAAGTAAGTAAATAAATTCTAAAACGAATTAAACTAATTAAAAGCAATTTTTCCGGGGCTTTTTTCACCTTATTTTTATTTGGGGCCTTTTTTTTCCAAATGCCCACGGCGCGGTGTGAAGTCATCTTCGTGCACACCCGCCACCCAGTGATATTTATTGAAAAAGCGTTTTGGACTTGCGCGCGCCCGAAACCGAACGGACAAACCGCGGCGGCCGGCGCATACAGATGAAGACGAGAGCGTCGTACACACACATCGTCGGACCGGAATACGAAATTCGATAGCTGCAGTACACCTTGTCATATTATTATTATTATTCCGATATTCGTATATATTATATCGTCCGGGTGACAGGTGTATACGCTATAAGCATTCGAATAATATAATAATATTATCGTATCGCAGTTATTGTTGTCACAGCCATTAAATACAGTATATTATTAATTATATGTGTGTGTACAAACAACAATCATTCCGTCGTTTTCGTATAGTACCTACCTATAAATTATTATATTCTTCCTCTTTTTTTTCGTCACACGTTCGTTACAAATCCTTTGTTCATTGTTTCATTTCGCTTGTCGCGCGTCGTAGGTACCACTTTCAACATTCGTAAGCTTGCGCGTAGTGTTACCAGCTGTATCCTATATTTTACGATGCAGGATCGATAACACGATATTATTATTACACAATATTCGACCGACAGCCGATAACCATCTCCCCGCAGTAAGTCCTCGCCGAGGCCAGGTTTCTAATAAACATGACGTTAAGCGAAAAAACGTTAAGTGAAACATTTTTTACACGCGCATTTCATTGGAATGTACTCCCGTCAATAAATAACGCCGCAGAACAATATACGTGCAATACGCGTAATAATAATAATAATAATTAATACACCTTTAACTGTGGTTTAATACAGTGCAAGACAGCAAAAGTGTCGTTAAGCAACTTATCATCGATCGAATGAAAAAGAACTATATTGTAAAATATTACGTGCACGTTATAATATTATGATCGCGACCACCGCGACCGGAAACATCACATTGTCTGTCCGGATGACGCCGAGTGACGGTCTTGAAAGATCTAAAACGGGGCTACAAAACGAGTTACAAATACCGAACTGTGTCCCTCGAGTTTTTTCGGTTACACGAGTTGTGTCCGGTGGATTTAAAATTAAATCAAATCGAGAAATTTGTTCATTGTAATATTATAAATATTTAAATTTTTTGCACGAGAATATGTTGTTTCATCATACTATTTATAAGTTATAACTAATATAAATAAAAAATAAAAATAACTAAACATCGGAAGCAACTTAACTAAAACAGTTTTTGTATAGGTATTCTTTATTATTTCAATATTGACGAAACATATTTTAACTCGTGTAAAATATATATATATAATATTCTATAATGTTGTATTGAACTAATTTCTCGATTGGAATTTATCAGCACACCACTTGTGTGAACTTACCAAAATAGTTTTATTAATTAAAATTGAAGAAAAATGTTGAGACACAACTCGTACGCCTTTGTGGTGCATAACACTAGCTGTGCATCAATACTGTCGTATACCTATTTATATGTAAAAATTATGACGTGATATTATTGTACAGAAGTGGCTCGTTGGAGAAACTTTGAAACTGCGTCTTCAATTTAAAAAAAGAACCAACTAGGTACTTATAAATAATAATTAATTAAAAATAACAATTTATAAAAGTATGTTTTATTTGAATTGAAAAATATATCGTTTTCGTTTTCTATTGCCATTCAGAGTCGTATTTACGATTTTGGGCGCCCTAGGTACATACATTTTAGAAGCACCTTTTTTTCTCAAAGTTTCCTTTTGCTCATAGCACTAAAGAGTGTTTAACCCCAAAAAAGCTTTTAAGCCCCTTTGAATTAGAAAATTTACTTTTTCTCGTGATTAAAAATGATACACAAAATGTATATTTTAATATTTCTCTCCTTATTGTATTTATGCTTCCATTAGTTTAGAGAGCACTTTTATTTTACAACTCTTTTTATTCCTAATAAATAAGATCATCTTTGACAAAAGATTATTTATAAAGCAATATTATATACATTTGTCTGTAAAATAATAAATTATTAAAGTATCTAAAATATAGTAAATACTAAATAATAATTATTACTTATAAATAGCAAAATCAATAAATGATATACGAGTATTATGTACTTTATAAATACCTAAAAGAAATTATAATTTTAAATTTTACGGGTTTTTTTATTCTAAATTGTATGAAATATAATAAAGTACATTTTATATAATATATAAAAATATATTTTTTAGAAATGTAAAGGATATAATAAAAAAAGAAAAAATAAACAAGATTGATAAATGAGAAGCAAATTCTTCAAAATTATCTGTAATCTCTATATATGAGAGAACTTATGATTTTTGATTCAATACTCAGAGCATCTATGATACAAATTATCAATTATCAATTCTCTAATGTTTCTGTATTCTAAATGTTTCGTAAATTGACGACAGAGTCATTGTTTTTATTGGGGTAAAAATTTACCATATTATATACTATATGAGAAAATAAATATTTTATTTTTTCATGTTGATCATTGGTACAAATAACTTATACATTTAAGAGAAGGGCTCAATCCTCCCCCCTCATAGCATGCTTAGTAACACAGAATATAACAATTAGCACTAATTACCAAAAAAAGGAATTAACTAGTTGAAAAGTTAATTTTTTTAAAACTTTTTAACTTAACTAGTTAGTTAATTTTCTAATTAACTTATGAGTTTAAAACTTAACAAGTTTAATTGATAGTTGAAGTAGCTTAGATTTTCTCAGCAGTTAATTTAAAAATAATCAATCAAGTTTAAAAATAGAATAAAATATTTAAAAAATGTTATGAAATTAAAAATGTTTTGAAATTTTTTGTTTTTATAATTTTACACGTAAATATTAATCTAAAAATAAAAATGTCTTTTTTATAAAAAAAAAAATTAATATTTGTTAAAATATTAATTGAGATGTATATAGCTTAAATATTTAATAATCATGTAAATTGTAACGTAAGAGAGATATTATGCATCTGTACATTATGATAAAAATTCAATGAAATTGTTTATTTCAGAAAATTAAAAATAACGAATAAGTGTGAATCTATGTGATCCACATACTAATTAAAAAAAGTCGATTGACTTTTTTAAACTAAATTAATATTTTTCTCCATATTAACTTTTAACTTATTGAGTTAATTTAATGATTTGACTCACAAATTCTAACTTATCGATATATTGTGTTTACTCTTAACTTCGCTCGAGTTAATTATTTTCATTAACTTACTCGTACCATTGCTTATAACTAGCTTTAGAACTGGTCGAGGGACTATGTCCTCTAAACCCTCCCCATATTTGCGCCAATGAACTGTTTATTTCAATAATATTGTCTAGAACCTAACCTTAAACGTAGAAAAGTATTAACTTGCAAATTTAGATTGTTTAAGGTGGTG
>JACXSJ010000539.1:0-240625 GCA_014851325.1 Pentalonia nigronervosa | reverse complement strand
TCGTTTTCATGGTTATGTTCAGTAGGACGTTCCAATATTTCATTTTTATCGTTTAATTTAGCATATGACTTACATGTCTTTTTGAAACACTTCCAACGTTGTATATCATTTTTCAATAGTTTATGAAAACAAAATTTAAAACCGCTTATAAAAATCAATGTTTTATTTTTTTCACTAATCATAACGTCACTTACAATTATACTCATATTTTTAAATAGAAATAGAACAGCGCACAATTGTCAACGGAATGGGATGGAAAGACATACTAACCGATTACATTTATTTCAGAAATACTCATATAGTCGTATCGATTATTGATTGAGATTATCAAAGATATATTCTGATATCAGATAATCGGGACGCAATTAGTATAGTCGTATCGAAAACCCGGGACGCAATTAGTATGTCACATATCGCAATTTTTATATCGGGGACGCAATTCGTATGCAGCCAGAAACTCACTACCTCCTACCCCCCTTTTTCCATCTCATTATGTACGGCCGTTCATCTACATCAATCGTCTTTTTTGCCTCTTCTCGTCTGTCACGTCGTGAGAGCATCCGTCGAATTTGTGATACATGACAGTTATCTGACTTCGTCACATAGGCGGAAATTTATTAAAATATCAGGGTGGCTTACATTTTTAACATCAATGTTAGTGGTAGGGGGGATTCGACATCATACAACTAAAAGGATGTCTGTTATGGGGGGGGGGGTGGATAAGATAATATTTAGGTGGCTAAGATCCCCCCCACCTGATTTCTACCTATGGTAGATTGCAATCGCCAATCGGTGAGAGCTAATGCTTTAGTTTTGCGTGCGAATTGTGTTTGCCGTCATGTCACTACCATCCCACGAATTAAGTGTGGGCTGACGTGATTATCCAAATACAAGGAGTGACCAACATTTTTTCCGCAAAGATCTACTAAAAAAATTTATTTCACCTCGAGGATTGACTTGTAGAAAAAAGTTTTTTTTATTATTGAGTACCTATATACTATATAAGTTAGGTTAGGTGTGGTTTAAAAATATTTGTTAACATGATCGTCACTGATCGTCCGGATCGACCTAACCTGTTCTAAGACATATCAGCTGGACGATATCACAATTCACCATCATCGCTGCACACGCCGCCGGAGATTCGATGCCCGGAGATATCATCAATCAGTATTTTTTTCTGTTCACCCATATCACGTGGTATTGGATATTATCACATGTTATTATTATTATTATTTATTATTGCTATCCTCGTGCATATTATTACTGATGTCCTGAGGAGACGTCTTCGACAACCAGTCTTTGAGGTCATTATTAAATCTAATCGTAGAATACAACATTTATTTAGACTAGAAATTATAGTCGCTTTTGTAATTATATGGATAATAACATTTTGATATCCTCTCCTTCCCATATCAACGAAAGTTGTCGTTGCTATTTATTTGTAGGAGCCGATAGTAACCGATATATATATATATATATATATATATAAATGAACGTTTTTGTGGGGTTTATAAACTTAAAAACTTCTTAATAACAATTTTCACACATACTTCATGATACTTAAGGAGGATTTTTTGCTTTGTTTCTCAACTCATATAAGTTCTATAGAATGGCTCACACATGCTTTTAATTTTGGCTCACAAAAATTGAATATTTTTTTGTCTATATATTGAATTGACATTGGTTATAGACATATAAAAAAAAATGAATACAGATTAGCCGAACCGCAATGCATTGCTATGGGATTTTTTTTAAATAACAGGAATTGATTGCTTGTTATTCAAATGTACATCAAAAGGTGTTTGTATGTTTGAAGCTTATCGAATCAAAAACAATTCGACCGATGTTAACAAAAATTGTAGAGATTGTTTTTAAAAATTTAGAAAAGTTTATAAAATATAGTTTGACCTGACCGTGTTAAAAAATTACCAAATGCTATATCCAATCCGCTACAGACGGAATGCCCATTTTTGTCAAATTTGTGCACAATGTGAGGTACACCGATTCCGATTTTCCTGTTAACTGAGGTACACTAAGACTGATATACATTTATAGAGTTCTGTATTATATATTTGTTCATTTTTTTCACTAGTGAAGTCGAATTTATATAGCTAGTTAATATAGATATATTCAATCATTTTTTGGTGATTTAATATAATGATAACACATTTACTTTATCTTAATAAATCTCCTAATCATAAGTTGATATATTTATTTGGGTATTTTCAAAAAATACATTCTAGAAGTATATTATAAAAACTCAGCAATGTGCACCAAATCTCAAAACATTAATTTCACCTGAATAGATAAATGCCAGTCAAAATAAAACAAAGGACGGTATTTTTTTGTTTTGCGTTGTCATCATTTTTTTCTTATTATTTTTCGGAATTTTTCCACTTCAATGTTTGGGTTTATGTCCAAACCTTATGTGGACAGATAATCATAAAAAGAGAACAAAAACAAGATAGGTACACTAATACTTCAACGAAAAATATATTATATTGATATACGATCTGTAATAATATTTCATTATTTTTCGAGTTTTTATTACAATCACATAGTTTTATTATTATTAAACATTTTTTTTTGCTCATTCAATCAATTCAATTTAATTCAATATAGATCATAGTGAATGTTGGTAATATTTTGAAACCTTACACCTTATCTTCAGTTTGAACAGTCATACAAGTAATATCATTGTTCAAATTCTACAACGAATAAACTTAGGGGAATAATATTATAGTCTCTTAGCAAATAACAATAATAGTGTAAAATATCTGTCGTCTTTGCGTGCTTAGTTGTGAAGGAAATAGTAAGTTCGGTTATTATGTTCAAAGTCTACAACGACAATGTATTATTTCGATTGAGTAAGGCGAAAATTATTTGTATATTGCAAGATACTATTCTAGTATCTATAGAGAATTCAGCTGAATGCATTATATTCATGTAGAAAAAAAAGTGAAACGATGTTCAATGATTAAAAATGTTATACGAACAATAAATATTTATTAGAATAAGTTTACATTCAATATAATAAATATTCAAATTAAATATATATATATTAAATTTAATATAATAATGAAAAAATTTAAATGTGATATAAAGAATATAAAGTGTTCATTTATTCGGTTTGATTAATTATAAGTATAAATCTTGGAAATAGTAACAGTAATATTGTTAGAAAATTTCAATTACACAAATTCATAGGTGGTTTATTATACACTATAATGGTACACTGGTTGAAGACGAATTCGATATTATGGTATAAGTTATACGTAACTTTGGTTAGTTAGGTATACGTGTTTCGAAAGACAACATTAATTTGTATAAAATTAAAATTTGATTATTTATTTATTTATTTTTTATATGACATTATTTATTTGTAGTATTCTTTTCGCAAACATTGTTTATATCTTACTCGGGCACGTGGAAGTTGTTAACAATCGGATTTTAACTTATTATATTTTCCCAATTTTTTTTTTTTATTTTTTCCAAGAAACAATGTCTGTTAATGAGTTTCTGCTGGTTTTTGTTGATATTTTCAAAGCGGTTTATTGTTTGGATTCCGATGACTTCTAGTCATTTCGATGTAGTTTCCGCGTAAAGGGATACGGCGGAGAGTTTAAAAAACTCTATGTTATCCGTTTTGTACGCCGAGTTTCGGTATAGACGGGCCGGAGACACTCCGTCGTCGTTATATCGGAGAAACGATAAGAGGACAAAAGTAACATCGACCGGCAGCGCAACCACCGCAGGTACAATAAAACCGAATTAATGGCTGCAATTAAATTAGTGCCTTTTGCACGGCTCAGCAGAACCCCGCCCATCGCGCACCCCGCCACCGGCAATGTACCCCCTGTCCCCGCCGATCAATGCCACAGCCGAGCTACTTACTTCCACGATTAATATCCATTTTTAACGTGTCCCGGAAGACACGAGTCTGTTGCTGATGTCTTGAAACGACGAGTCGTTTAAACCGGCCGAGGAAATAATGTATTCCGGCTGAATTGGCCTGGGAATACGATCGGAGCATCGGAACAGTGAAATCCTAAGACGAATTATATTGCTCATTGTAATATAATTAGTATTTTTAAATCTATTTTAACACAGATATAAATATTGTTAAGACTTTATAACGGCAGTAAATAATAATATCGATTATGTGAATATATATTATTATAGTTGTGATTAAAAGATAACCGGGGAAGCCGCTCCGCTGTAATAACGATAAGTTTCGGAATGTACCTCATTGAGTAGGTCATCGTGATGGATGTGTTAAATTTGAATACAATGATAAATCGTTGCGTTTAAAAAAAAGATTTTGAGCGTAGATGGTGTGCGCTAGTCCTTATTTTTAAGGATATTTTATAATTTATTTATTTTCCCTTTAGCAATTTATTTTTCTACAAGTAGTACAGTGTTTTGAATTTATTTTAGCCAAAAACATGGCATACTATTAATTATAATAAATTAGAACACCGTGCATTATATTATTATTAATCTTAACTTATGGTTATACTACATATCGTAGAATGATTAAAATTAGTCTAAATAATTTGAAAAATGTTATTATGTTTCCAATAATAATATACGCAATGGCAAAAAGTTTCAAGTCGCTACAATTAATATTTTTTAAATTACAATTTAAATCGTTATTTACCGTTTAAATAACCGATTTCATAAAAATCAGAATATTAAATTGCACTTAAAGATAAATGTGGTAATTTTTTTTCAATATTTTAGTATGCTATAGACAGCTTTATGAAAAATCTTAAATTAAATTGTCAAGTTCAACATATTAAAATTTAAAAATATATATATGCATTTTTAACTAAATAAAAAAAAAATTACACATTTTCATAATTTTTGACAAATTTTATAAAAATTAAAACTTTTAAGTTTAAAAAATTTCAATTCATTCGTTTTACCCCGTTTTCTTTGCCGTTTTTTAAACACACATAACATAAGAATGATGAAATCATAAAATAATTAATGCAATAGAAATTGTAATTCCTTCCGTCATTTTTTTTTTTTTTTGCAATAATTAATTTAACTTAAAAATTTACTTTTTAATTATATATTAACGAAGCCTATAATTGATAATGGTTCAATAAAAAAACTTAAGTTTAAGGTAATTTTAAATCTGTATTTACCGTCGTCCGTCATTATTATTAAAAAATTAACTGCTAATGACACGTAGACACCGATGTACCGAAATTGCATATACAATGCGCCGTCTACCAGATATAAAACATAATAGTAATTATTAAAGTCATAATATTAATAATAATAACAACTTACTATTATTATATTAGTTATATACAACCGATTCATATTTTTTTTTTAAACTCAACTAAAATATAATTTGCAAATTTTTGTGATTTTGATAAATTTTATCAAATTGTATTCTTTAAATGCATATAAAAAAAGATTGTTCCTAGGTATGTACTTTTGATATTTCTTAACTGATATTTAAACCGCTTCTGAGGAACTTGTATTTAATTTTCAATTTTATTGATAATTATAAAAAAATAACATTAAAAAAATTGAAAATTGAAAATGTCTATAAAAGCCTTAAAAAGAGGCAAAATATTTTGAAAATGTTATCATGTATAGAAAATGTAATAAATGATAAAATAAACGTTTGGTGATAAGTTCAGATATATACGGCTGTTCATTTTTGAATAACAAAAAAATAAGAAAATTGTTCGATGAAAAAACGTTAATTTACGGGTAAATATACAATTTCGTAAACATTTAAGCTTTAACGCTTATAAAAAAAAGTAATGTGACTTTCCAATAAGCTTATTTTTTGTTAAAAATAGAAAATATTATTTTAAATAATTTTTCAAATTATCCTTATTTAAACACATGTTGTCATGAAACTTGAAAAAAAAACTCTATCAACAGCAAGTGACAACAAAATAAAAATAAAAATATCTTATTAAATGTCTATAAATACCTAAAAAAAGAACCAAAATATTTTTATAGTTTAGAAAAAACTAATTTAATTAATTGGTAAGATGTATAACATCTATCTACAATCATTCTTTTTTGAATTAAAAAAAAACAATTGATTAAGATATTTCATAAATATTCACATTTTTGTCGAATTATAAAATAAATAAGAAAATAAATGTTATTTTGCTCATTGTATATGTCTTAAATTAAAAAAGTCTATTTTAATATAAAAATATATTTTTTTTAATTTTTCAAAAATAAATATCATAATGTTTGAATTTATTTCATTGTAACAATATATTCCATTACCTACTTATTATTAGTTCATAAAATATTTATAAACCAATTTTCATTCTCTCCAAGACTTGTCAGTCGTTAACAATGATCATCTACTTTTATAAAACTTTTCAAAACACCTTTATTTTGTTGTAACTTTGTACTTTAATATATTAAATAAAACAAACAAAAACTCTCATCTTTCCATTCTATTGTATGATTTACTAGTACAATATGTAAGTCGCTATCTCAAAAATACAAAACTTTATTTTTTCTTAATGCTTATTACGTAATTTATTATTCATTTTTTTTTTATACTTGACTGTTATTATATTAAATTATAATTACACTAGTTTTGTCGACAAATTCGAATCAAGAATGATTTTTATTATATAGTTTTATAATATTTTTTTTTAATATATTAGATATTGTGTCCAATTAAAATTTATCTTAAAGGCTCTTTAAATTTCTTTTGTATTTTAACATAAGTTCTATAATTTTTGGTATAAAATTTCGAAAGGCAAGTTCTTTTCACCGTGATCATAACTCTTTTTTCACGTTACCTCTTATGGTCTCTGAGGGATTTCCATACGTTGGACGGTTTTTAATGGCATCATTTTTCCACCGCACATCCATATAACGCTGTGCTCGTTTTTAAGACTGAAGGCTTAACTTTTTTTTTATAGTTGAATTTTTTAGAGACCATTAACGAAGATCATAAAAAAATGATTGTAATAAAACCGAAAATGTGACAAGTATCAGCTAAAAGCATTTGGTTGTTGGAAGCTAAATATTTTTGACGAATATTATTAATTTTTGTCAAAACTTTAATATCTATGTAACATAATATTAATTATTACTGAATAATATGTAATTCAGACATTATTATAATGAGTAGTGCTACATTGAAAAGCATACTATAGGTATTATGGTTATAAATTATTAATTTGAATAATTATCAGTTTTTACAAAGAAATAGTAATGGAAGACTCGTGGACTTTATGCTAGAGCTCAGCAAAAAAAAACTTATTTTTTTAAATTTCGTACTTACGCGTACTTTACAATAAAATATTATGTTTTTCTTTGGTAAATTTTGGAACGAAATCGTTGTCTATTAAACGGTCAACTCGCGCATAAACGTTTTGCCGATATTAAAGACTACCTCATTTAAGTAAATAGAAACCGTTAATTGGTTTTTGAACAGATACGCAGCTGAAGGTTTCCGTAAATTTAATTAAAGGAAACTGACCCGACGGCTGAAAAGTTTGATGGTAAATACATTTGTGCACAACCGAACATAATATTGTTTTGTACATGTACAACTGTGGTCCGAAAGCGCCACCTACCGGTGAGTGCGTGTATATAGTTTATATATTATATATATATATATGTGTATGCTTTGTGTACATATATACTTGTGCAGACTGACTAGTGAGACTTGACAGTAATACGTAACTCATTAGTGTACTAAAAAATAATGTTTACACACGCAGTAAAGAAAGGCGTGAAAATTCGTACAAAAAAATAACCCTACAAATAATGAGAATCCTTCTCGAACTTTATATTACCCAGTAAAATCGTTGAAAGCACTGCTTGTTAATGCTATTTATCACTTCGATGATATTTTCATTGGTTGTTTTATAGAAATGTAATACATATAATAATATACGTTTAATATATATATATATATATATATTATAAACTATACGTGTAAATAGTAAATACTGTATTTTTTAGATTTTTTTAAAGTAATAACCATTCGTGTGGATGTTGTAATTCTAGATAAAATACCTACGTTTATTTTTTCATGAATTAAATTAAATATTATAAAAACTTAATTTCGGGGAAAAAATACACAATTTAAATCATAATATAAGTTTACACATTATTATATTACGAAACATACAATTTTTTTTTATTTCAATCGGTTGTTGTGCAATAAGACTAGATATTATTTTCTTTTGGAAATCAGTCTCTGCATATGCCTAGATTATCGTTTATTGGTATTATCTCAATTACACTTAATACTAGCAATTTCGGAACATAACGGTTCAAATATAATAAATTATACATCATACAATTTACGATAGGTAGAAGTCACAATACTGTGTCTCAGTTCTCGATTACACGTATTATTCATTTGTTAAAGTAGCGGTTAAATAATAATAATTATCATCATACACCGTAGACACGGTAAGTAATTTATATTTATAAATTATGTAGGTAGTACATATTATATTTCACGCACAGTAGTTCAGTTGTAGGATCTTTAACAACTGTAGCCAACAAAGAATGTAATGGAAAATCCTTTCAAAAATGCTTGGCACAGCTGAAAAGTAAATGCATAACCAGGATTTCTTTGAATTTGAATTTCAGCACGTTCCTGTACTCGGTTGAAAAATTGTTGTCGTAGTCGTTCAGCTCTCACCACTCGGATGGGAGAACTGCATTTCTTTTTTATCTGCTATTCAAAGTAGTCAAACAAACACGATACTCGTACAAGAGTTGTGAATAATAATTATTAATATTTGTTTGTTCGTCGCCGTTTACTCTGACGGAAACCGGAACAAATAAAACCGGAAACATTAGTTCTTCGTGCATCATTGGATGATTTTCATCCACTCCAAGATCGAAAAATAAACGAATGAAAATATCAAAAAAATAAAAAAAAATACATAAAATAATAAATTGTGAGCAACGGTGGATGATGGAAAACTTAATTTGCACATGTTAGTACAGGAGACAGCGAAAAAAAGATAAACGGAGAAGAGTAAACAATGAATATCAAAAGCCGGTCAGAAATGAAAAATAACGGTGGATTTTTAATCTTTTCACGAACGTCAGTTTTTAAATGAGAGATTTTCGTTTGAATTTTTTTTTATAAATACATATTATACAGTTTTTACAGACTCGCAGGAC
Source organism: Pentalonia nigronervosa (assembly GCA_014851325.1). Lineage (NCBI taxonomy): Eukaryota > Metazoa > Arthropoda > Insecta > Hemiptera > Aphididae > Pentalonia > Pentalonia nigronervosa. Next base: position 231,469 of record JACXSJ010000539.1, on the reverse strand, counting down.
AATAGGTATGGGGATGGCTGTAGTTATTTTTTTTTTTTTTTGTGGTGGGTGGTAGGTGATAGGGGAAAAGAGCGCTTTGTGTTAAATCGAAAAGAAAAAAGCGCACTCACCCGTGATTGTCGTACAGTCCATAAGGCTTATAATATGCTCATGTGAAACAATCATCCGCCATTTGAACATCATTAGCGTATCGACTAGCACATAATGCTCAATGACATCATCATCCGCTCGGAGTTAATTGTGTTCGTGTGGTTTTTTTTTTAGTTTTTTATCGACAACATTATTATTTCGTTTCTTCGACACTTGATTATGCTATATATAGTGTTTAATATCATAACAATAAAATATAATAAAAACAGTAATTTTTTCAGTTTTAATTCAACACAATAACACCATTAAATGGTATGTTTATTTGATATACCGATTGAAATTTATCTATTTTATGTTGTTTACTCACTTGACATTGAAATATTTCAAATTAGCTGATCATGCACAGCTGCATAACCAGTAAAAAATTAAATAATGCCAGTGCATCTACTCCGCCTTAAACTCTGTTATGTTAACTTATACGTGTTTTTAGCACAGTCGTTTTGACCGAATATAAAATACAAATCTAAAATTATATCCAATCGTTATAAATATTTTATTTTCTGTAACCAACTGAAACGCTTTACAAACAAAAACATAGTCGTTTTTCGCGATCCAACAAATCGTTGTGAGCCCGTCTTTTATATCATATATAATTTAAACATTTTGCTTCGAGGTAAACGTCGTCGAGTTTATAGTATTACACGATGTGTCCCGAATGATGGTCACATAATATGAATAATAGAAGAAAAAAAATGAATTGCTTAATTTTAAAATTAATACAACGTTCGTCTCGAACATGAACTGAAATATTAAAATAATTCTAAATATAACTGCGTTATAAAACCGCAGACAATTGATCTTTATTATTTACTGTTCAAAATATTCGTTTCGAGATCGTTTGAATATTTGAAATATTTAGAATTACTTTTCCATATATTTCTATAACAACCCCTATGTTCATTCACTCGAATGAGTTTTATCCCTCCGCCGTCGCGGTCGTGTTTTTTTTCCACAGATCTCTTTGTAAATTATCTTTGCTGTATCGAATGTACTCGAGACGAGGCTGTTTTACATATTATGCAGACATTTTCATGTTATTATATATTTTCATTTTTCATATACCATACGACCGAAATTATACACTCCATATCCCGTCATCCGTATGATCATATGCACTGGTAAACTAGTGCTCGGAACAGTTACGTTTCAGATAAAACGAGAGCATTTTCCATCAACAATTTATTTTTATTTCTCTGCCAAGTAAATAAATTTAAATTTAGTCCCGAAACAGAAATCAGACACGCGCGTATTTGACAGAACTACAATAAGTGTACTTACCTACGTACCTACCAGAAAATAAAGTATAAATAAACTAGGTGTAATTTGAATAATATAATATATGATATCATACCAAAAATTATATTGTATATGACGAATGGCGGGGTGCTCGGCTACTATATCTGCCCGCACAGTGTTTTGAAGAATATTTCGAAAAGTTGTTATTCTATATATTTCTATAGTCACTGATTGCCCCCGCCGTACACGTTATTACAACACTTTTACATTACGAACTCAGAAAATTACTTGTTCCTTCTACAGATGACTCGACCCAGCACACATTTCGACGAAGTTTCGAGTTACTTGCGCGTTGTTGATTTAACGTTGTAGAAAACCCGTCATGCTGCTCATAAAATCGAAGCTTTGGAATTTTGTATGAACTATTGGGATTTAGTACATTGTTTACATAAACGGCATTGTGTAGGTAATAAAATACATATTTTTTTAACAATACATATTACGACAATAGGTTCACTATATAATATACATTTCTGTTACTAAAAAATCCTTCATTGTGTTTTGCACATATTTACTGTGAATTTTTTTTTAAACTGACTATTCTATTAAAAATTACTTATATGTACGTATCCAAATATGAAATAGTATTTTTCTTAGAACAACAAGAGCGAGAGTTATTTATTTTTGCTTTTAATTTTGGGAAATAATATTTAGCAAACTATACACTATTATTGATGTATTTGTAATAATTTTGATGTAGAAAATGTTTATTTTCCAACGTACAGTTGATATACATAAATAATAATATATGAGAGTATTTTAAGTTGTTTGATATTTTTGTGTGACTCCCGAAGTCATATTTAAATGGTCTAACATTTATTATATTATTAAAAAAACCAAATTGCATAGAATAATGATAGTCATCTTTATTATAAAATTAAATCATTTTATTTTTTTTTTTGAAATTATAATGACAGATCAATGATACGAAAATAGATCAGTAATTTATAATAAGGAATATTAATTTTTTATATTATGAATAAGCCTGTTTCGGTTATTAAATCTGAGTGAAAAACTAACTTTACACTAAAGTATTTAAAAAAATATAGTCACAAGAGTAATTTTAAAAAGCATATTTTTTTGTTTTTTAAAGCTTTGGACGTATTTATGTAATATTTACTGTAGGTAAGGTAATTTAAATTTTTTTTCTAGCAAAACCTTTTTATTTTACAGTTTTGGTTAAAATAAAAAAAAATCCGTTAGTTTACATATTTATGCGTTACTATTAAATCGGTTTATGAAATTAATATTTAAAAATCTGAATACATAATAAAAAAATATTTTGATTTTTGAGAAAATCTAACAAAATAAGTTTATAAAGCTCTTCAGTTTTTCGTTAATGCTCTACTACAATTTGAGTGTTTGTTTAAAGACATACATATAAATGAGATATTGAAATGAAAACTATTTACATTTAATAAACGCGTAAGCTACGTCAAATCATCACGCAAAATCGTTTCAAAATTCGATCACTTTTCACTCTTAACATAGTCTTGTTTTTTTTCTTAACACAACAGCTTCATTGTATTGTCTAAATCGTTTACAAAGACATGTTGTTATTTAATCAAATGGTCAAGTTGCTATAATAAATATTAAAGGAACAGAACGATAAAATAAAAGAAATAAAGAAAGAAATATTGATAACTGTTTTTCTTTTTTCAAATATTTATTCAGTGTTATTCTAAACCATATTTAATCCTTCTTAGTCTGTGTATATGCACTTGTTATACTGGCTCAAAATTTATTATGAATTATAATACATTTACAGAGGCTGTGCTATGTAATTTTACAAGGATAGTTTTTTGCAAAATAATAACACATTTTTCCTTTTAAAAACACATTTATTTTCAAATAACAAATAGGTGAAGAGGTTAACATTATAATAAATCTTAAAAGGTTCATGACATATAGCGTATCTTAATAAGTATTTTTAAAATGTGATATCCTATCACTTGGACATCATTAATTTAATGATGTATATTATATATAAAAAAAAAAACACTAACATTTTTTTTACAAATTTGAAAAAATATTTTATTTATAATTACCATTTTGTTGTAATATTATATAACCGTGATGATCACGTATAGTATATTAGACATATTAGTAGATATACTCAATTATTGTTTTTCTGATGAACTGGAATAATTGCGATTTAAATGTATTTATTTTTTGCATATAATTTTACATTTTATATGGATTTGTTTTAGCATTATTTTCAACATTATATATATTAGTGTTCTATATTATTGCATATGTATAAGTGTTTCAAACTCACACAAATAACTAACAAAATGCATGCGTCATAAAAACAATGTTCGTGATTTATTGACTTGGAGTTTCGTATAGTTAAACAGATTAGATGAAAAAATAATTCAGTCAAAACGATTTATTAATAAACGAAAAGTTTATATTTTTAAATTGTAAGACATTTTAATCCATCTGCTATGAACTCTGTTAGATATACTAAAACTGTAGACTAATGTCAACAACTTTACTTGTAATACGTTCGGCTTTGGAGTTATGAGCTGTGACACATTTTATTAGGCTTTACTACAATTATCGAGAAGATCTTTCTGTTGTTAAGGGATATCGTTCAACTATAGTTTATTTAAAAATCGAAACGAGAAATCTCATTTAATTTCTCAATTTATATTTTGTGTCTAAATACAAACTTATAAGACTAAACACTTCGAATTCGATCAATTTTTATTGTATTAACTTATTTACGAAATAATATTTTATAAACATATTTGTAATTATTTTTGATCGTGTGGATAATTATTTATTTTTTTTACCAACGTAATATTTTAATTAGATTTAATGCCAAACAAATTATTAATAATTCTTGAGTTACTTATGATTGAAATTAGTTGGAAATCGCATGTGAGTTTATCCAATTTGTAAACAGATTTTACTACCTATGTATATCTTTATAATATAATTTGTTCAATTTGAACGTTACACAACCGTTATTTTTGGTTACCAACGGTCCAAAACTACTTTACCATATTGTAATAACCTTTTTTTGTGAAACTAGCAAATATAATATTACCCATATGTTTGGGTAAATAATATATTATATCGAGCAATCCATATATATTATGATTAATTTGTAAAATTATAAAGCCCGGTTCACAGCTAACACAGTGTGTCAAATATCATTGTGATTGGACGTGGCTTTTTTGACGTCTTCAAATAACCAAGCCGTGTAACCGAGTGTACCGAGAACTGACGGATTTCGTGTTTCCGTAAACGGTTAGGTTCGCGTACCTGCGCCGTACAACGGAACGGTTTACGTGTGACCCGAGTAGTGTCAACGTCGATGGGTATTTTGTTTATGTCCACACACACTGCGAACAAACAGACGGAATTGTCTATTTTGTAGATCACGCATAACGTGTCGCGTCGTTACGCCATCCCCGGCGGGTAGTAGAAAATTATATACGCGACGCTTAAATCGCTACGCGGTTTGCCGTCGGTCGGTTACCGAAAACCCGAAATCCGCGCGTGCACATCTGCAGTGACACAATAATATCATACGTAAACGTCTTATTGTACTACCACAATAATAATAATAATAATAATAATATGACGACGATGTTCGTTTGTTAGACGGTCTGATGGTTTTCGTTTAACTCGCTCCCTCTAACGTCGTCTCTCTCTTATTCTCTCATTCCGTGTGCGTGCGCGTGTGTGAGCTGTCGTCCACGAACAGTATTTTATTCGTGGCTTTCGCGCGCGTAAAATGCCTTTTTGTTCTCGTTTCCCCCTTATAACCGCGCGTGGCGTGCGCAATATTGTAGCGCGATTCGCGGCGGCAATATAATAATAATAATAATACAGTGGCAGTCGAGAGTTGTTGCGATTTGTCGTTTCTCGTTTAACCGCGGGCGCCTATACACGGGCGCACGTGTTATTTCATATGAAATCGTTGAAACGCGTTTCTGACGATGGGGGGGGGGTGGTGGTAGTGATACGCACGAACGAAAATTAAAGTGTTTAAAAAAAGAAATTACGAATTCGACATTTTGATGACAACATTTTTTTGACGATGAATCGTTTTTTTTTTTTTTTGAGCTGCGTGTACTGCAGACAAAGCCAACGGATAATTAATATCCACAGATCGTAGCATAAAAACACGTTTAATTTTAAATACGTGCATGATACTTATTTCACGTGCTTTTAACAATGCATAGGTATATGTACATTTTTTTTTTTATCACGTTATACTTATAATACACTATGCACGGAGTGCATTATATTTATTTTTAATTACATACGCATTTAAATTCGTGTTCTTTGTATATTATTATTGTTTGATTATCCGATTCAAATCGATTATCCGCACCCCCTCGGTTCCAATTAGTGCGGATATTCGAAGCTCTGATTTATTTAAATACACAAAAATACGCTTGAACACTGCCTGTTAATATTATAATGCATTAAGATTATGATTTTTTAACGCAGTCGCTGCAGTAGGAAAAATACTAAAGCATATTGTGACAGTGATATTATATCCCTTCATCGCAATAATGAATATCTAAAAAATTAAATAACAGAAAAACAAACTATTAATCAACGATTATGTTACTCCAGTATAATAATATGAAATTTTTCATTATGAAATCGTGTATACATTGTATGCCTAGAATATTATTAAATCGGCGCGGTCGATTCTCGGACTCGTCGGTGGTTTTTTCCTCGATCTATTATCGTATTAATTCACTACTACTACTACTACAATAACTATAGTTACACGATGTTTTCATTACTCTAAAAAATTGTCCGTCTCGCAAAACAACAATAATCGCCTGATGCGGCAGCTATATCTGCGGTGTAATATTATAATATCGACGTGGTGGCAAACGGGGAACAACAAAAGTCCCGCATAAAAAGGTCCCGCAACGACGAGCGTAGAGTATGTATGTAAATATTTACGCGTTTAGACCACCACGACGACGCGTATAATATTATGTGGAAAAAATAAAAATATTGTTTTTAATATTTCTTCGCCCGACTTTTCCGTCAGCGGAAAAACACCGTTTCGGATGTATTATTTCTCTATTATACACGAGCGAAACGTAATATTATAATGTTTAAAAAAAAGGTATTCGCATTCGTCCTATATCTCGCCGCTTCATTATAATATTATACGTTTTTACCATTATGATGATTTTTTTTTCTTCATATTATTATTTAATCTATGCTCGACCTAAAAGTATATTGTTTTAGCATTATGTTTTCCTTTTATTCGACCATTTTTACAATACAAACATGATATGATGATATTTTAATAATATTATAACCGTTGATTTTCAAAATTTTCTTTTGAATATAAAAGTATAGACTGCAATAATGCAGGTCATAGGACGAGTATCCGGATTACAAGAGATTAAAGCTGATGTGTCGTCTGACATTAAAGGGTCCAATAATATTATGCGACTAGGTCAAACAGTATATTATAAGGCACAATATCGAATAACGTCCAATACTGAACAAGGGCCAATATGAAATTATTATAACGTCATCCGATTCTGTTTTTCTCTATAATTCGACTAAGCGACTGCTCGGCATGCACATCTCCACCGAGTACTTGAACGATAATAACTTAAGTATCCCTTTGCTGTTCCCAGACATGTTGAATTTATAACCAAATATTAACATGATGTGCTACTAAAATTAAAATCTTCGCAACTGAGAGTGAAAGCCTTTAACTAATTTATTTGTTCGTTGTCTACAAAAAAGGTCATAATAAGACATCCATTTATATTATAATACAGTGAAACCTCAAGTACCGGGCACTCTTGGTCACTGAAATTGTGTCTTCTATTCAGAGGGTTCAGTTTATAGAAAATGTGTAGTTTATTTCCAAAAAAACGTCTGCTATTTGGAGGTGACTGATATTTAGAAGGGAGGTTTCGCTGTGTTAGAAAACATCTCTATTTGCATGTATTGATATTCTCTTATTCAAAATCTATAATTAAATAATTTGGTCTTATTAATTGTAAGTTGTTATTAATTAAATATTTTATGAGCTCTTGATATAATTGTTTGTGTATTTGTTAATTTTTATGATCGGTTAGACAAAATATAAATTAAATACCTTATTCCTCACAATTTTATGTATTTTAAGAAGTTGCATTACAAACTAAAGTAATTTGACGTTAATTTGAGCGAAGATGATCTACTTTTTGGTAACCAAGTTTACCAAACAATTATTAATTATATTACAATTTTAATAGATGTTCGTATTTTTTTTTTTTAGTTTTTCCAATTATTTTAAAAAGTGCTGAGAATTTTTAATTTTAACCTTACAAATTCGAGTACCTAAAGTACCAGCTAAATCGAATTTGCCACAAAAAAGAAGAAACAAAATGGAATTGTTATTTTTTACTTGAATACAGATAATTCGTTTTCGAAAAAAAAAATGTTTATGTTTGTTTCCTTAAGTGGATTTATTTCTGTTTTGCTGGATGATCCTATTTTCATCTCTATAATCTAAACATTTTCAGCTGAGAAACTTTGATCAAAGTCATCCCACATTTCAGTAATGCACACTTAATTTGAATTTAATAACCGAATTATAATTTTAAGCCGAAACATTGACCAACAATTAATATAATTTTTAAGACACTAAACTACAGCTAAGATCGGGTACTATATCTATAATAGGTATTGATCTAAAATTATTAATGTACAATATATTATATATTTTATGTAATATCCTTATCTTAATATTTTAAGTTTACCATTGTTTTTTATTATATCAAATGGCCGTAGGTAACTGCTACGAATGCATTTAACAAAAATATGAAAACAATTTATTTTGATTTGACATTTATTGTCACTGAAAATAGTTATTTGTTACCAATATAAACAACAATTTTATCTCCATAATTTTTTTAAATAAAATACAAATTTATTTTTATTTTTGATATATACTATATATACATGATTAAATATATTTATTTTTATATTTTAATCTGTAAGAAATAAAACTACAAACTAAAAAAAAAAAAAATAAATATGGCAAATATGTAGAATATTACATATAACTCTATTTTAATAGTCTCAAACACAAGTTGTTTTCGTGTGATATTTTCTATACAAAAGTGACAGTTTCTGAAGCATAAACCAAATGTTCGAAGAGTTTAACAGGGAAATTGAAAAAGTTTTAAAGACATTCTTTGTCATTTATGTCACTATTTTCATTAAAAAAAAATATTTTTAAATAAGAACAACTTTTGTTAAAAATAATTTTAATATCGAGAATTTGTTTTTACAGTTCATTCATAACAGAATAATTATATATAAGATTATTATTGTTATTTTTTTTAATAATAATAATAATAATAATAATAATAATAACAATAATATATTTTGCAAAATAAACAAGTGATGTAATGTATAAAAAAATGTATATAAATTAAATTGCAGCACCCCCTATAAGCAAAGCATGTGCTGGGTAGCAATTCTTATCGATACCACATTACATAAAATACATTTTTTTTTATTAAATAGGTGTCAAAAAATAAAAAAATTAAGTAAAGAGAAGAATAAAATATGTAGTATTTAACTATATTAGTTTACGAGTATTAATTATAAACTAGATAAATTAAGATTCTTAATATAGTTTTGAATAACTTCAGATTACAAAAATGATTTTTATTAATATTTAACATTTGGTATAATTTAAGACGATTATAAAAAACACTCATTTGACCGAAAACTTTATTATAACTAGGTAAATGTATATTTATATTTAGTTTGTATCTTGTACTATGATCATGATCTAAGAATATAAATAAGTATTTATTTTTATAAAGTTCAACTAAAGTATTGAAATTAAAAATATACGTTGAATATTTTACTTTTAAATCCTTGTAAATTAAAGTGGTACTTGTTTGAATTTATAAATTAAGTAGATATTTAATTATGTAGTTTATAGTTACTAATAATGTGGATAAATGATTGTTGAAAGTTCCTCCCAAAATTAAAATACCATATGTATAAATAGATTGTACTAATGATAAATAAATGATTCATTTGTATGCGTTGTTAAATATATACTTAACTTCTTTAAATATGAAAAAGGATGTACGTAAAGTATTATTATTTATATAATTTATATGACTATCTCATTTGAGTCTATAGTCAAGAATTAGATTAAGGTATTTTAATTCCCTCACATTTTCAAGTTTAATACACTGCAGCCCACATGCATTATTAGAAAATGAAATACAATTTAAAGAATGGACTATTAAAATATTTTGATTTAAAATATCACACTGTTGTGGGTCAAAATAAATATATGTAATTTGAACAGGTTTAGTTTTAGTTTATTCTTACAAAACCAAACATTTATATTGTTTAGAATTTTATTTGCTTCACAATGCAAATCATCTGCAGTTCGTTTAATAATAGTCTAGAAGTATCATCAATAAAGCTTAAAATTTCGGTATTAAAATTAATCTGAATTTTTAAGAAATCATTTATAAAAATTATAAATAATAAGGTACACTACAAGATACTTCAAGGATTTCATTATATTGATCATTAAGTTTAACTCTTTGAGTTCTATCACTTAAGGATGATTTAAGCAAATTATTTGGTATATCGCGAATACCTGCATGCTCTAATTGAGTAATTAATAGTTTATGATTAACACAATCAAAAAATTTCTGTACATCTAAAAATATACATGACAAATATTTTTTGTCGGGTCAAAACTACATCATAATAATATAATTTATACATTATAATTTTACGTTAAATATTATTTTATTTTAAAAATATAATAATTTAAGCGGTTTATAATTCTCAATAAAATATAAAATTTTATTATCTATTTGTTTACTAACTAATTAATTAATATCGTATTGCTAGTTTGCTAGTTTTTAATGAAACAAGAAAAACAGAAATTTTAATAATATTATTGTTATCAATTGTTTTATATTATTCTTGTTTTAATGTAATTTGTACATTCTAAAACGCATTAGTCTACCTAAAAACCGCAATCTAATATAATATTATGCAGTTTAATTATTCTTCAACATTTTTTTCTGAATGATTAGTTAAAATGTCTAAAGGGATACTCAAATAGACCTACTCCAATGACAGCATAATATGCCACACGTATTTTGTTGAAAGTTGGTGCTCTAATTATGATTCCACGAAACTTTAGCTTCAAAGAGATTTTGTAATGATACTCCACTAACGAGAACGCGAATAATATAAAAAAAAATATGTATGCGATAAAAAACGTAATCAAGACCCAAATTATAGGTTAGGATAACTCAAGGGTTATAATAACAGACAACAAATAATACTTATTAAACCAAAAAAAAAAAAATGATTTACATTTCAAGCTTTAACAATGTCTGTTTGACTAAATGTATATACATGCATTAATAAGAATAGGCCATTTATATTCTGTTAGTAAGTAATTATTAGGTACTGTATTTGATGCATCACATATATAATATCAATTATATGTTGTGCACGATTGTTTAAGAAAAAAAAAAATGTTATTCATATTTGTAGTTTAGGAATTGGCAAAGTCCAAAAACTTTTTTACATATCAATTTAGTTAATTGACCTAAAGAAATCGGTAATAATTATTAATTACATGTTAAATGATTATTATTCGTTTGAACGTGTAGCCGGTTTTCGAAACGCAATTTACTCGTGTGTTGCGTAATAAATTACTTCTATGAACTAGATGATCTTGATATAAACTTCTAAAAATTTAATTATATTACAGTAGCTAAAGTTTTTAATACTATCGTTTTAATTTTATCATCGCGCATATACGTGTATTGTAGTTTCTTTCTTTTTTTTTTTATTCTGCGAATCATTTAAAAGTTATAATCAATTTACTTAAACTAATGAAAAGCGTAAACGTCTGTAGCGTTAAACGCATTTGAAATGTAAATTAAATGATACCGAAAATAAATTGAAGCTGGTGATTGTTTAATCAACTTGTACAACAGAATAATATGTTTAAAATAGGAAAACCAATTATCAGATTTATGACATAATATAGGTGCTTTAGGGTCTTGACATTTCCACTGTATGTAGATTCTATACCATTAATAATTCATAGGTAATAGATAGAATTGTTTTTTGAACAAAATTACACGTTCCGTAGAATTACTGCCCTCAATCTTATGTTTAATAAATTATGGAGACTTGAGTGTTAGATATTTGGCATTATTATTGGAAGATGACATATTAAATTAATTTGTCACAGCTAAATCGAAATACCGTGTTTTTATTTGACTGGATTCATTTTAAATTATGACAACATTAGTTATTATTTAAAGAAAAGGATGACCTTTTACAATGAAAACTCTTCGATATCAAATTATTAATGACCACCCTTCTTTTGTATTTTGGTGAAACGTTTATTCCAACGTCCAAAATGACGATATTAAAAAAGTTTTCTGTCCCTCATGTGATATTCTCATTAAAGGGCACATGATTTTTTTTAACTCAGCAAAACTTTTGTTACAAGCAAGGCGTGAAAAAATGACGATGATTTTGTATCTGAATAATAATATGTCGAGAGATGTTTTCAGTGTAGGAAAATTTTTAAAATTATCATTGCAACACTATTGAACTCTTTGTAATACTTGTTATTATTTTAAATATAAGTAAATTTACATGAACCTAAACTTAACTATAATACTACTATATTTATAACTATTGCCTAAAAAATTATACTACTATAGCTACCCAACTAAGTACTTGGCTGTTATTTTAAAAAAAAATGTCAAGTTTGTCGATTATTTATTTTTAATTTTATGTTACAGTTACCGTACCACTTGTTCCTGTAGATGCTGTGGAAGGCAGAACCGTTAAATTTCCTTGCGATGTGTCCTCGCCAAATCCAGCAGACAAAGTTTACATGGTATTCTGGTTCAAAGATGACTCTGGCGTACCACTATACAGGTATGACTTTTTGGTGTTATTCTTAATGTTATAAATTATAATACATAATATAATATTTGTATAAAAATGCATACATATTGAATGTATTTTATGATTTAACACAAATGCGCAATATATTATCAGTAAATATAAATAATATCGTGTCTATACATTATATAATATGCGTAATATGTAAACATAAATTCGTTAATAATGTTGTTAAAAATGGAATACGTTAAAACCTAAGATCTTCAGATTCGTATTATTGATAAAAAAAACTTCTTAAATACTCGGTATCTCGGATAGTCTCGAAAAACTGATGCAATTGTGTTTCAAAATATTAGCGAGTTTAATAATACCTTGTAAGAGGAGTGAGTATTGTTCATAATTTCTGAATAAAAATAAATATCGATATCGTGTTGTAATGTTATCTTGCTTGGCGCAGTAGCATCGTCTACTCCGCTGCAACTCGTGCGATGATGACACTGTCCTTGCACCATTGAAATATAATCATATTTTATTGACGAAAACCCTGCAGACTGTGTTATTATAATTTTCGAAGAACTTATTGAACAGAAATCTGACGAGGGGTGTCAAGAACATCGGGCTGCCGGCGGTCGGTAATGAGAAGGGTGTTTGCGGGAGTCTAAGTTAAAAGCGCCATCGTAAGTACGTTTCATGTTGAAAGTTTCGAGGTTTAATTATCGTAGTATTTAAACAGAGCTTGCAGTAGGTAGTTCGAATCGGAATAGGTCTCCCTTGCGAACGTGACATTTTCTTGTGCATCGGTATTTAGGTGGAAAATAATTTGAATAGGCATTGCATGGACTGTTATAATACATTATTATTGTTCAATTATTACCGTCGTCTGCTGCAATATCCGTAATTTACGTTATGAATAATTAGATTGATCAAGAATATGAAATAAACATAAACGCGTGGTGACTAACGGTTTTTATTTTATTGTCTACATATTGTGTTTGAACTAAATCTACATAATCTACGATTCATATGTTATTAAAAAAAAAACCTAATTTTGGAGAGGATGACCTTTATACGCGGGAAAACAGTTTTGTGTAACGTATTTTATTGTATTTTTAGTACCAATAAAACAACTGGATCACAGATTTTTAATCATTTGTATTCACACCATAACCTAATTGTTCGTGCCCAAATAATTATTAAATCTTTTCGTGCCTACCTGTGAGATGTGGACATTTAAATTTATATATACAGATCTATCAGATATGAATATTATTATTATTTATAATATCATGTAAGCTCTTGATGTTATTGACTATTGTTCCAATATTTTCTTAAATTTCAATTTCTAATCATCTTGTTGATTAGTTTATGTATATTTTTATTGTGCATTTTTTTTTTTTTTAAATGATAACCAAATCTTTTATGGTTTTTTTTTTGAAATCAATAACAAATATTAGTTGTCTAGCGATATATAAATAGGTTATTATTCATAAATTAATAAAAGAGCAATTAATAAAATTTCTATGACATCTCAAAAATATTATCGGTTGTTATAACTTTTAAGATTCATGATCTTGTTATAGATGACATAATAATTAATAATACATTAAGTTTTTTTTAAATATTTCTGAGCTGAAAACGCTACAAAAATAAAAAAATATTATTTTGTCAAAAAAATCAAAAATCAGATTTGTTTTGTAAATTATTTTTATTTAAACATATTATATATATATATGTGCAAAAAAATGTTAGAAGTATGGAATCATAAACGCAATAATGTTACTGCTATCAGAATCACAGCAAGAACATAGTATATATAATTTATACTATATTTAATAATATAATACTATTTTTTATTAATTACACTTATAATACCAAATGTAAAAGCTAATATTGTAAATGGATTAACTAAATTGTATTACACGCAGGAGAATGCTAATGGATTCTGCAGATAATATTAAAATAAAAAGCAAACATAAGGCTAAGTAATTTATTCATTTAAACATTTTTTTTAAGTATTATAGACAATTGAAAATATAATAATTTTTGTTTAAGCAAAAAAATGGATTACCTATATCCCTTTTAGCTACACAACGTTGTTTTTTTTTATTTTTAAATACTATGTGTGGCGTTCAGCTTTTAATAAAATATAAAATAATTATTTTAAAGTTAAGGACGCCTTCACGACTGGACGTTAGGCAATAATATGTACTGTGCTAACGACCTTAAATACAAAAAAATTGAACGCCAGAATATTAATATTGTAGGATATTAGATTTATTTTTTGAGATGGTTTGAGATTTAGTTTGTTTGAAAATGAACATAAGTATATTATAAATGTTTTCTTTCTTTTTATTAATAAAATAAATAGTATTTGGCAACTTTGTCACAACAATATAAATACGTTTGATTAACATAATACACTTGATTAGCACAATCAACAATGAATACAATAAGAAAACGCTTGATAAGCATAAAACTATATAAACAATAATGACTAATATATTCAATAATGAATAATAACATAATCTATATGGCTTGTCAGCCCATTACCTGGACAACTGGTGTCCGTTAGCGGCTTTGAACCAAACGCTACCGTCTCGGGGTGCACACACTTGCACAATAAAATACAATATAATAATAATTAAATATAGGACAATCCCGAGAATGTGCGACTAACCGTCCACCAGTTCAGATGAATAATTCAAAACAACATGTAATTCACCAAAACACAAAATTCACGTGGTTCTGTAAGTATATCGCCGTGCGCCATGAAGTGAAAAATAATATTGATGAATTGAATAAGACAAATGGCTGAACGATACTTACAGAATTGATTGACCGAATACGAACACAAATAAATGACTGATAATTGTGAATAAAAAACTAAAAGAATTAATTTTTTCTGTATATAAATTTTCCCTAGGTCTCGTTTAAGATGCAACGAGCGACAGACGGAGAGAAAAAGTAATGATATGTGACAAGTGAATTTTTAAATTGTGACCAAATATTCAACACATATAATAAACACAGCCAATGAAATTCGCTTATAATTAACGAAAACGCGATCAGTAAACCCTTAAACATTTAAAACCATCGAAATTTAGACCTTTGATGACACTGAAAGCGTTACAAAAACTTTATGAAAAAGACAATTGTATAAAACATTAAAAAACACTTAACATACCGAGTTTAAACCTTTGACCGTTGAACTACACACGCTGCCCACTGTCAGTTAGATAACAGCGCACCGCTATCACAAGCAGCTGACAGTGGGACAATATGCGCATTCACGGAATAATACATCAACCTACACAATGACGTGAAATTTAAAATTGTTTGCGGAGCAAACACTATGAGTGTTTAATTTTTTTTTAATTAACTGTTTTTTTTTTTAACGTTATTGAATTATGACTCAAATTATATTTTAAATAAGTTGTGTATAATAATATATTGTTCTTTAAGTACTGCGTGGTTCAATAATTTACATTTTAAAAGTAAAGGAACATTTTTTTTGTACAAATATT
Organism: Pentalonia nigronervosa; assembly: GCA_014851325.1. Lineage (NCBI taxonomy): Eukaryota > Metazoa > Arthropoda > Insecta > Hemiptera > Aphididae > Pentalonia > Pentalonia nigronervosa. The sequence goes on along the minus strand of JACXSJ010000539.1, from coordinate 215,576 downwards.
ATTAGGTTAGAAAATTGAATACGAAGTAGATATTAAAAAAAGTTTTTGAACATCGAGATACCACGGTTCATGAGTTTGAAAAATATTTCTCATAATTTACATATAAAGTTTAATTAATTTGATAAGGTAAAAAATATTCGTCAATAAACAAAGATTGAAAATTTATAATTTATAGTACAATCAATTACTATATTAATTAATGCATAATGGATTAAATAACAGAACTTATGCATAACAGATTTAAAAAAGTTTTCTTATACATTTCAATACAAAATCACTTATTGCAAGTAAAAAAAGATTGTTTATTACCTGTCTACGTGAATGATGATGCAGTTATCTACAATTGAATTATTATTGTCATGTCAAGTTTTTTTCATATATATATATATACACAATGTTAAAACTTTTTTATATCACTGTCTGGGACTGGTATTGTGTGATATGCACTGTTAGACAGTAAAATGCCTTAAAACGTCCCATTTATAAACGGAAATTGTGTATACATGTCTGGCAGTTTTTCATTTTTTCTCCATTGTAGGTATTCGTTTAAACTCGAATATTTTTAATATTATTAGGTTTTATTCTATTTAATGTCTCTTTTAAAGTTTTAGTTTGACAATATTAACATACTATCTCAATATTGAGGTGTACTTACCGTTAGTGTTTTTATTGGGATTCCAATGAGAACATTAAATTTGTTAAAATAATATCAACAAAAATTATCTATCTATTTTGGATTTGTATGTTAAAATATATTTTTAAGATTATTTAACTTTTTATTATAAAATTTCTGTTTTCTTAAATAAACGTATTTTTTGATAAAGAAATAAAGAGTTAAGCAAATTTTCATAATTACGTATAATCATTATATAATCTTAAATTACCGAAGGAAACACTAAATGTTTTTTTTTTATTTCTAGTATTTGAGCATGCGTTCAATTTTTAGTATCTGACGAGGTTTACTACGATATTTTTTTTGGAAATTAGTCAAATTAATATAGTGATTATATTTCTTCAGATCCTTATTTATTTATTTTGCTAATAAAATAGGTGGAAACACGTGTGGATACGTAATATTATAATTACCTCTATTACTTCATAATAATTAGTTTGATAGTATATTCCTTGACAAATATTAATTTCTCTGAAATTTATACAATTCAAATTTACGTTCAATCTATACAAATTCAAATAATAATTTAGGAGGATGAATTTTTTAATGTAAATGCTTATTCTTCATAAATTGGCACGATAACTGATCGTGGAATTACGATCTCTTAAAAATACGAAATAACTCAATAACCAAATAAGTTTAAAGTTATGAACATATAATTTGTATAATATTATTGTAACTTATATTAATATGATTTTTATTTTATAATATTATAAAACAATTTACAATTTTTTTTAATATTATTGTATTTTTGATAATAAATATCAAAACACATTGTACCTATTGTTAATAAAACATTATTATCTGTACTATCGTGTTTTGTGTTTTTTTTATTATTATTATTATTAATATTAGTTATTAGTACTGTACTATTACAGCTCAACAATTAATAATATTATGCACATAGGCGTAAAATATTACATAATTATATAAAAATAAGCTTATCATGATAGTAGCAAATATAATATAATAATAAGATTGTTTGCATATAATAAAATATATAAATATAATATAACGTTAGGTATAATATGATAAGATACAAACATCTTAATTAAATAATAATATTTATTATGAGATGATTAAAGTGGGGCGATTGTAAACTCAGCCCTTAGAAAAAAAAGTTTAAAAAGTCTATAGTAAACTCAGCCTGGTTTTTTTTTTCAGGTAAAAATGATTAACATATAAACTCGGTTCGAGTAGAAATAATAATATACTCACATCTTCTTATATCTAATTGATAGTTATCTTGTAATATTTTTGAGAATCATTTAGTATTACCCAGAGGACACCACGAGGAGGCAATTCTTATTATGTTCAAAAAATTATTTTGTTTTATTTTCTTTTTCACAGTATTAAAAATTTGTTATAAAAAAATTCAATTATATAAATGTAAAATTGTAAGTGAACATTTATTTTTTGACGTAAGTATTCATTTACTAAAATATCTTTATTTTTATACTTTTAAACGCGATTTTCAACAATTATTTTATTTTCGTTTTGGAATTTTGAAATTGAAACGATTCATGATAGACTGTTAATTTTTATATAGAAGTCGGTTTGTACTATTTTTAATTTGATTATGATATTATATAATATATTTGTCAGTATATTAGTGAATATTTTAGTGCCGAGTTCACAATTCACCTTTTTTATTACCTGTAATTTCCGGGCCGAGTTTCTATCAAAAAAAAAGTAATCGTGGGCCCAGTTTGCATTTGCCCTTGAAGTGCGATGTTAAATATAATATAATATACTAAACAAATTGGTAATGAGAAAAATATGAGCTACGGAAGAAAACGTTTACGTAAAACCTCGGTTAGGAGGGAAATTAGTGGACCGATTAAAAAATTTAAATCAGAAATAAATGACAATGACATTGTACTGAGACGATTTCTTGGGATGAATTCCCATACAATCGTGTTTTTCCATTTATTTCACTTATTTAATTGACGAACCATCATGTCCCGCGTAGGTGCCACAGCTTGAGAACCCCCGACCTATTTATATTTTTTATCTATATATTTATTTGCATTAAAAAAAAAAAAAAACAGTATAAAACGAATCATACTTAATTACCGTTGAGCTATATTTACTATTCGTCATAATACATAGACGTAATATGACGTGTGTAAAACTATAATACGAAATACCATCGCGATAAATAAATAATATACGTGTCTAAATAGAACGCATCGCACATTGTACACCTGCGGTGCTGCGAACAGCGGACGGATTAATCTATTTCGGTACTAACGATGCTGCAAAATCCGAGTAAAAAAAAACACAAACGTCTGCGCTGCAATAGTAATAATAATAATAATAATAATAATAGTAATAATAACGACTAATGATAACAACAACAGTAATAATAATAATAATAGTATTAATGTTAACAATTATAATGCTATAGGCGAGATGACTGTGTGCAATATTTCCAGTTGTATTATTACGGCGGCGGCGTACAAAATAAAGGTCGTGCCGTGCGTCGTGTATAACAACTACAGTCGCCTCTGCTGCGTTTTATAATTAACTATTATACGCGTGTCCCCCCGCGTCGCCGCCCATTTACACTCTTCCACCCCCCGGGGGGAGGGGGGGGGGAGGAGGATTGCTTTTGAACGGGAACGAGGAAAAAAAAGGAATAAAAGAAAAAAAATTAACGAGAGCAAAAAATCGTATTATATATCGGGCGGCCGGCAAAACGAACGGCGCGATGTACTCTGCACACCACCTACAATAATTATTATTGTTATATTTATGGCGTTCATTCGTCGAAACACTATGTATTACATCGTGTAGATACGTCTCGGCAAAACAACAATTATACACGTGTATCGTTATTATTATTATTACGTATTACACTTATTGGTTTTTGATCGTTATGACGTGAAACGTATCCACCTGAGCGTGATTATTCAATCGAACGGCGACAGTGCGAGCGGACGAGGTCTCGGTATTTGCACACATGTTTGCTCCTCGTATTATTGTTTGGCACTTCCTGGCGCGTAGCCGGTGTTTTTTTTTTTTTTAAGGGGGTGTTTTAATTATATAACACGCAAAGGGGCCGCGAGACACTCTCCGTTATCAACTTTCATTTCGTCAATAATATCGAATGTGAAATAAAATTATATTATATGACAGCCGCATGTTTTGTAGCATATATTTTAAATCATACGGTACGCGTGTTTTTTACGTAAATACGGTCGACGGGGGTGTTTCGGCACCCCTCAGAACGTTCTCTTGACTACGTCATTGCTCGTGTGTGTGCGTGTGCGACGACGGTGATAGTGTGGAGGAAAACGGTACGGGGGAAAAAAAAAGTCGTATTCCAAGAACAATCCGAAATTGTTAAAATTTACGTTCGCCGCGATATCGATTTTGTAGGTTTGGAAAAGAAAACTTTTCGCTCACGTCGATTGTCGTCAAAATTCCGCGACAGTAATAATACCACGTATTGCTAGGCGGCAGTCGTTTGTTTGCCGATCGAATTCCGCGGCCGTCGATACGGCTCTTCGCGTCTTGTTCGATTCGAATGCCCGCCATCGACGTTGACGATCGACGCCGCCGTTGGTCACACACTAAACCGGTGTCGTCGATGAGTCGATTCCCGGAGACTTGTTTTACGTATCAGTGGATCTCCGGATTTCTGTGGTTATTAAGTGGTATGCACCTACGAGTCGATTCCCTTACTGTTGTACATCATTAATAATATGAAAATGTTTATGATAACAATAGGTTAAAATGAACACTACAACTTATTGGCGTTACCTAAGTGAAACCACGGGAAAGTAATACCTTCAAGACCTCTCCATTTTAAGCAATACTGTTCGCAATGTTTGCCGCCTACCGATATTTACAATCTCAGTCCTGGGTCATGGTTGTGATTTGTATGTTAATTTCTGTAATTTCATTATTAGACTTAAGTTTTAAGTAACACTTACGCAGCTACTCTTATACTAGTAAGTTCAGCGTTGGATATCGTTTGATAGCATTTCATGAATACAAAACTCATATCCATTCATCGGTATTAATGGTTTAGAATTTTCACCTGATATAAGCTCCATATCGTTCATTCAACAATTGACACTACGAAAAATACACAACCACAACTATACTACAATCAATAATTATCATTGACAATAAATTTTGATAAAACGCCTGATATTTTCGTTATTGATGTACAGCAATAAAAGAATCGATTCGTACTACGTTTTAATAGCCGCACGGAATCAATTCACCGGTATCGGTGCAGGTAAACAGGTACCCGGTAACCAACTCGTAGGCAGCTCATCAAACGCGATATAGGTAGGTTCGCGGTGTAGACGACTGCGTTATTAATCTCAAACACCAAAACGTGTGCCCGCGAAACGTATAGGTAGGTACAAAAGCACCGATCGGACATAAAAATATATAAACACCTACACATATCGTTACCATAAAAGCAATATGTTGCGATCGCCATGCATAGCATATTATATACAGCTGCCTCTTTGACGCCATCAAATCAATTTCCGATCAAATGTATTGCACCGATCGATTTATAACACAAGTTTATACTTTCAAAAGTTATATACGGTCCCGCGTGTTGTGTTTGTCTTATCAGGTTTTTTCGCTTATGCTAATATATATTATACTTAAACGGAGTCGTATGAATATATTTTATTTCGTAGTGCGAAACGTTAAACGTGATATTTTATTACGCCGTAAACGATGGTGAAAATACAACGGAAGCAACAAAAATCTTATTTCACGACTTTTTAAATTGATTATTGCAATTTAACACTTTCAGCGCTATGGATATTGCACGTACACGGGGTGATCCACTGCAAGCATGGTCACACTCATATTTTTATTTAAAATAATTTATTCTAATCCTGATTTTCGGAATTTTTGAATATTATACGTTTAAAGGCTATATATTTTCAGATTATTGAGATTTTTTGTACAACTTACAGAGTGTATTGTGACGATTCAAAATTCTGTTTTTTTTTTCAATTGAGAACTATATTTTTGTACAATAAATTATCAGTGTATAATTTTTTGAAATGTTTGATGTATTTAAGATAGTCCTTAAAAATAAGAAATATATGTTATATCGGATCTAGTATTTATTGTACTTAGTCCATTTTCATAAATTATAAATTTGATAGACAAATGTTAATTACTAATATTTTCAAATTTCTATAGCCTCCATATCTTACAAATCCATTATCATGTACAAATTATACTTAGTACCTAAACAAAGTTAAGTATTATTAAAATTTTGATTTCGATAGATACGTCAAAGTTTTCAGAAAAATTGTGCCACTTACTAATTTACCGTTGTAATGGGGAGGGGGGTTCTAATTCGAAAAAAAGAAGTCTGTATCTCCACAGGGCTTTCTTTGAGTAGTGCAAAATATCTCATGATTTAAAAATATGATCTTTGAGTATATTTAAAACTTCCAAAAATCAGAATTTGAAAAAATTGATTATTAAATGAAAATTGGGGTGAAAATCCTTGGTGAACATCCTGTTTATTCGTTATGAAAATCATTGCCCCCACGACCTGTAGACGTCCTTATATGTTCGTCAATAAAACGTTATTAATATGTTATCGAAGTTAAATATCATAGTAAGTATTGATCGATTTTAATTTTTCGCTTTCACTTATGCCTTTGAATGACTTCAAATGTCTACCAAGTAAATAAAAGTTGGAAAAAAAATACAAATTGTCTGCATTGCAGAAGGGTAACAATGTAAAAAAATATGTAGAACAGGAAGGGTTAAAATATTATTAATGTTTATTTTACAATATTCTCGTTGTTGTTACTGCTTTTTTCATTTATACAAACTGTGTTTTTTTAAATATGTTAATTTATAAAATTTCAAATTTATCATTTTAAAAACTATATGAAAAATATTTAAAAATAATTTAAAATATATTACAATTATTTAAGACGAATTGATTATTTTATTATGTAAATTATATTATGGTGTTTCAAACTTGGTTACAAAATTGAACAATTTTTGGTTTTTATGCCGTTCAATGGAATGAATAAATAATTCTCTTGTTATATTAATCCAATTATTTAATAAATGTAAAAGTATGTGAAACAACGCTATTGTTTCCATGTGAGTAACAATATACACGATACAATAATATATTAGTTACAATAAGCTGAACACGCAAACTAAAAAGTATTTTTTATGAACTATTTAATACGTTATTTGGTATTCCATTCGAACAAATAAGATTTAATCAATACATGAAACTGTTTATTTAACGGTGGATAAAGAGTTTAAAACATATTAGTTTATTGAAATGGTGAAATATAAATCAAGATTTTTAAAAATATAAAATTGTGCTTCATAAAATCATATTTCAATGCATAAGATGTATTATTATATTATTATTCGTTTATTTACTCCGAATTCAGATTAACATGGTTATTAAAATATTTTATAACAAATTAGGTATTAATAAATAAAAACATTTTATTTTAACATTAATACAGACTTATTAAAATCTTAATGTTTCCACGGATGTGTACTTTGCGCTTTTGTACTTTTTTTGAAATTTAAATACTATTTTTAGTGAAAAAAAGCACAGGGAAGAATATCGAACTGTAAGATTTTTTTTTTATTTACTTTCCATGATACTTTAGTAAAGTTTTATTAATAATTATTTTTAATTCATCTTTCCATTATAATTATTTTAATATGCGGGATCAAATCGTTTATGTTAATTATACATTTATGTAGACCTAATATCGATATGCCAGAACTTTTTATTATAAGTGCTTCAAAGCATCTTTAATTTAAATTTTCTAGATCTGTTCAAGTATATTGCATTTTCAGACTTAGTGTGGCTTAACTCTAGATTGTTTTTAAACAGTTACTTCAATAGTAAAAAATGAATAATAAATATATCATAATGCGTATGAAAATCACATACATTTCCTGATTAATTCATCTGCGCTCGAGTTAAACAAATTGTGAAATAAATAAATTATATTTTTATGAATTCTTTATTTAATTGTTAAATTTATCAATTCAATGTATTGCGGTATTGCAGATTATTATTTACTCTGTTATATTTTCTCTACGCTTGGCACAGCTTTCCTTCTTATGTCCTAAATTACATTTAATAGATATTTCTTCCGTAGATCCTTAAAAATTTAAATACTGACCAAAATAATTACTTTACATTTTTTAATTTTTGTACAAACATTTAATACTTTGCAAAATTCAAATCCAAGGACATTTAAAAAACACACATTTTGAAGATTTATGACGTTAATATTAAAAGCTTATTGATGGGTTTAAAATCTTTAGAGGGATTTCTAGTGTCCGGATGAGCAACATTTAGAACATTCAACATTTAGTTACATCTTACATTACAACGTTTCTGATAAATTATCAGTGATAATTCATAAGATATAAAATATTAGATTAAGACTTTCATTTATATTAAATGTAACATCTTCGAAGATTACCGATTTTCTGATAAAGTTACATTTACCGATTAACCTTAAATATGAATTTTTTATATATTTTTATGATTTTAATTTTACGGATGTACTAGTGTCAATAAAAATCATAATATAAGGTTCGAATCTTTAGAACGATATGCAAATACTTTTAAAGTAGTAAAAAGTATATTTATCCATTCAACTTGTAGAATATTTTTATAAATTCATAATTTATTCCAATCATTATATATTTGATGACACTTATCACAATCACGTCATCCTCTTTTAAAATAAATTATTTAAAAATATTTTTTACCATTATAAAATATTTGGTTCTTAATTGTTTTTTTTTTTTTATTTTAAATCTCTCGTCGGTTTCTCAGCTATCGATAAAAGTTCTTGAATGTTTTATACACTTTTTAAAACATTTTTTTGTTATTTTATATGTTATTAATTTTTTTTTTGGCTACTATTCTATATAGTATTATATTGTTTGTAAGTATATTTTATACAATGAATTTCACATTCCAAAAAAATACTAATACTCTCGTATAATGTCATTATTTTTGTCAATCCTAGGTATAATACTGTTATAATGCCATCGTCCATTTTATACTTTTATTTTCAAATTTGTGGATCAGGTTCAAGAAATGATATATGTGTGTGTGTGTAAAATACGTATAGCAAAACGCAGCGTTTTGGGTTTTATTGAAAAGGTGTGGCAGATACAACAGTGGAGATAAATGAGAAGAAGAAATACCAATTGGTGTGTACTCCTCGACTGGCATACGTCCATTGTTTCTCCAATTTCGCGAATGACCAACACACACACACACACACACACGCACGAGCGCCCATACATGTTTCTGTGATACTATCTTCCAATTATAATCGAGATCCGAGCCCAGCGCCAGCGCCACCGGGAAACCCAGCGCGAGCCGCCGCGTGGTTGTCGTGTAGATGACGGGACTGTGCTCACACACACACACACACACACGCCCGCGCGGGGGGGGGGCACAACGGTCCGTTTGTCGTAATAATTGAATTATAAGACCAAGAGGGATGGCGGCTCCGGGGATGGCTCGGCGAAGGGTTGTTTTTCGCGTGACGAGTCGGCAGTACATATTATTATATATACCCCGGAGTACAGTGGACGTGTGTTGTATGTGCAGCAGGGAAAAGGAGGCAGCAATTAAATGATACGGTGGAGGAGGTGGTGGTGGCGGAAAAAGTGTGCGGCGGGGAGGTGTGTGCAGGGCTGTGCAATTCCTTTTCGCGACACTACCGCCACGTCGACCAACTCCATCGCCGCATTGCTACTGGCCACTGTCATTGCGCGACTGTACGACTGCAGCCCCATACACGTGCCCGGCCCTTATAACGAAAAACGATTAAGGCTATCGAGGGCCGAGTGGCGGAGACGCCGGCGGCGAGGTGATGTGCGTATAAAATAATAATACCCCACCCCCCCTCCTCCCACATTCGGCTGACCGAAAGCGTATAATAATATAACAGCACGACAGTAATGACCGGCGAATTTTCACTGAGTAAAATTGCACTACTACTACTACTACTAGTGCTGTTGCTTCTACTGCGGTAGCGGAAATAAAGTCAAAATCAAAAATAACACACTATGGGCATGTGTGTGTCAAAGGAAAATCAAAAGAAGGGTTGATTCTTAATATTATTTAATATTGACAAATGTCGACATTTCTAATACGCTGTACTTCGTTGCTTCATCCCTTATCGTAATATGAATCGTCGAATCGTTGAAAGAAAATTAAAAATTAATGTTTCGTTATTGATTTGGAAATACCCCTTTAAAAATGTTTTATTTGCGCGAATCTAAAATCGAAGAAAAACCAAATAAATATTTCACATTTTGACGTACAAATCAAGTTCTGAATTTAAAAATGTCTTTTTTCGAGATCATTGATACACATCTCTATATCGAACGAATTTTGACACGGTTGGTGTGTACTATGTGTATAGTATGAGATATTTTTTTTTTGTTATTTTTAATACGACGTTTCGTTTTGTACGCAAAGTTTGTCACAGCTGTGGTCTAGAATAACTGCACAGTGCGCTTTTTATGATATTATAATACTCGTAAAAGTAAAAAAAAAACATCGTAAATATTTAAATATCATGACCGTAAGAAAAATTGTACAATTCGTAGGCACTCAAAATGTTTTCTTATAAATGGTAATGAATTATGTTACTCTAATTATATTATATCCTTTTCTTTCCTTGAAAGTTCAAAAATAATTTTACTTAATAATCGTACATTTATGGTGAACGTGTATGCTGCGAGGGTGGTAAATTGTCGTTGAAACCAAGTGGAAATTTGAATTATATTCGCATGTATTTAACTGGACCGTGAATTCGGTAACAGTATTTAATTTATATTTTTGGACCTGGTATCCAACCGTAGATATCCGCGGAGGGGGGGTGAAGGAGAGGAGGGATCATTCACGTGTCTAAAAACTCTCAGCTAGTGTAGCCAGACCGTAAGTGTAATTAAATTATAAGCACGTAAAATAATTTATATTTTTGTAAAGGTATTATAACTATAAATGTACATATCATTGGTTCAATCATAATGCTCAAACTATTCAAAATATTCAAAATATTCATGATTTCTGGATTACATATTGGGATGAGCAAGTCAATGGTTAAAATATGTTTCGTTCGTTCAGGTTATATTATATTTCAATGCAACTGAAACTATTATTGTATCCGTTATATCTGTATCTTGATACTTTTAAATTAAAAGTATTCGTCACTGATATCATGAACGAAACATCATACTTTAGATTTCGATGGTTCCTAAGTACAAAGTTTTGTCCAATACTTAATTTGAGAACATTTTTGCACAAGTAAAATGTAGTATATTACAGTGTTGTTTAAAAATTATATTATAAGAAAGAGAAATAAAAACAGTTATATAAATAATTCAATTAATATTATCATATATAATATTTTTTATAACTTGTTGTAAATTAATCTCAGAAATAAAATAGGTATTTCAATTTTATATAATATTGGCTTGAACAAAAAATATTGAAAATTATTTTTTCTTTAATAGAATATAAAAGCTTATAAACAAAGACTATATAATAATATACATAATATTAATTAATTTAAAATTTTACTGAATATAACGATAATAATACAATTATTTTGAGAATTGAGTATAAATAACTATGAAAACATGAAAACAATATAACTTTTATAGCATACAGGTTTTATATAATATTTAATAATAATAATAATAATAAATATATATAGTCATTTATTTTACTTTGATTTATATTTAAGTCTGTCAAAAATGTAATAAATGAAAATGTATTTGGTGTGTTGATTATATTGTGTTAAATTGTAAAATATAATATTATAATACATTGTTGTGTATACATTTAAATTTAAAGTCATCGCTATTATTTTTATTCTATGAATCCTACAAATGAATATCTTTTATATTTATCAAAAATCGTAATATTGATTTTCATTGGGTTTAATAAGTATAGATCTTAATAAATGACGGATTCATATTACTATATTATGCAGATTACCGTGCATTTTATATCGAGGTCTCGCAAAAGTCGTCTCGTTACATTTTATGCTGTTTGTTATTATGTTTGAATACATCAGTGTTGGGACCAATCTCCATTTAATCAAATATTAATATTATAAGGGCTCGAAAATATGGGCGAATGATCTCATTTTCGCTGCGCATCACACCGGAAATTGATACACATTTTTACCGTTGTCGTATCATATACTACAGCGCAATATTGTAGCACCATAGTGTCCTGGGTCTTCCAAATTTTATGTTACATGAGCTGTTGAGATAACATCATAATTATACGCTATGTCCTCTGGTTATGATCCACATGAAATTAGTTTTTCTTGCACATGATATAATTTTATGCATAATAAATTTGTATACCAATTGGTTTCGTAACTTAAAATAATTTAGTGGTGCAGAAAATATTTAATTAAAAAAAAAAAAAACATAGATTGCAGGGTATAAAATAACACAAAGAAATGATGATATTTTGTTTTATATTGTTTTATAATCAACTCGTATCTACCTTTTAGAATTATGGAATATTTTTAAATAGTATCATCTGGTAGGCTTTTGTGAAATGAATTTTTTCGGTCATTATAATATTATGTTATTCGTACAAAATAAATCACGTTCACTGTAACAGGTGTACCCAAATGCTTTAATATATGTATGTACCAATAACTTCACTTAAGTACCTAATAAATGCGATGCATTAATACAAATAAAAGTATCCTAGTCGTACTTCAAGAAGTAACATAGTAATATTTTTAGAAGAATGTCTGGTAAATAATCAACATACATGACCTATATTAAAATTTGTTTATATTAAATGTCACTTACTCAACTTAGGTTATATAACTTCGAACTTTTTAACTAGTTACTGCTCAGTTTTGATTATATGTTTGACGCACCTATTTTATCATTACATGAATAATACTATAGGATTTCAGAATAATATGTGTCCATTATAAAATAACTTTTACGGTTGTACCCACTGCATTTATTTATTTATTTTATTATTCTTAATGTAAAATTTGTTAAAATATTCTGATTCCAATCAGTACTAGATCGAAAAAAAACATATAATTAATATTTTTGTGAAACTATTGTCAATGCGATTATTATCCTTAATAAGATACACGCTTGAATAACTTAGAAATTCCATTTACCTACATAATATGTATTTTTATTTAGATACATCAAATGTTTAACCCAATTTATTATCCTTGGTACACAGCGTAAAATAACTCAGAAAACAATTGTTTGAAATTTGATTTAGGTATATCAACGTTTTCAGAATAAGAATTTGATTAACAATTAACTATAAAAGAGCGGCTTCTTGTTTGAAAAAAAAAAATTGAACTAATTCAAGTCACTCCTCAAATAGTACATAAGCCAAAGTGTTTGAAAATATGATCATTACGTATACTTAAAAGCTCCAAAAAATCAGAATTTAAATAAAAGCATTATTTTTTAGCCACGCTGTATAATGTGTATATATCTATAATTAAATCGTAATTTCGTATTTATTTCTTTAAAATATGTATATTATTATCAGAGAATTATAATATATTTTATAGTAATGGGGTATACGCTATTGGAGAACAAGAGCTCTGTCTGTTATACTGTAAAAATTGTGTTTATTTTAATAATAGTACCTAACACTTAAATATTTCTGATAAACTATTAGATCCTTAGATTTTATAGCATTTATTTGGTAAGAGATAAAATCTTAAAATATATATTATTTAATTTTGATAGTACGTAACGATTTCGTTATTATTGAATGGTATACGGTCATTGTTTAGTTTACAACGTGTCTAAACTCTTACTCTTAAGTATTACCCTTATTCTAGGTGTACAAATAAAATGGTCTTTATAGTTAGTAAAAGTAATTAACAAGTTTTCAGTTTCAAAGCTAAATTTTCTGTCAGGTTAATAAAATTCAGAAAATTTAATTAAAACTAATGAGTATTTTCAACTGAAAATATAAAAAACGAGTAATTATGCTGCAATGATTTAGTGCAAAATATAAAAAAAGTCTTTTTATTATCGAATAAAAGATTGATCGCATCATGTTGTTTCACTTAATGGTATAAAAGGATAAATTAATAAAGTTTAAAAATAATCCTCCGAGAACTATATGAAGTCAGAAATTCATTATTATCGTCTTATTGTAGATGACCAGTATATATTTCTTTTTTTCTAAAAGCTCAACATAACATGGAATGTAATTTTTATATGCCATATTTTATAGTTTAATTTTATTTTTCCGATAAAATATACACATAATTTAATATGATTTAAAATTTTGGCGAGATAATTTTTGGATGGATACGAATAATATATATAAAAAAATTAAAATGAAAATAATTGTAAAAAATCAAGATTTAGGTACTCAAAACTTGTGCACAATAAAATTCATAAGATTAAAATTAAACTAAAATTGAATATATTACGTAATTTTGTAATATCCCAAAACAATTGTATAGGAAGAAAACCCGATTTTTTTTTTTTCTCAAAACTTATACCCACAGTATGACGTCACGCGTGCACCTATATGTATTGCGAATAAGCGATATCAAACGTCTGGAACAGAAGGAAGGTAGCGGCTACGAGAAAATGATTGCGGCGAAAAATCGTGAAATGAGTTCTCGGAGGTGTTTTCAAGATTCGTTTTCTGTTTCCGTCTTGACACGTTTCGCGAAACAAAAAAACAAAGTATAGACACACTTCTAACGTTAACGTTTTAAAATTGTTACCAATATGTGTTCTAACGCTCCATACACCATTAATGGCTGTCTCTCAAGGGCAGCGCGTGGGGTGTGCGGGGGTGTGTATGAGCGGAGCAAAAAGGTTTTCCAATTTGCCTTGCAGTTGCTGCTTGTTCTTCGCCGCGCGCGCACACACGCGCACACGCGCACACGCACACGCACGTATATACTAGTTTCGTTGTCCCCGGGGTCCTTTCGGTTTCGCTAGAGGTGTGAAAGGGGACTCGTTTGTTGGTTTTGCGTACATTCGCCCTTCCGGCCGCCCTTCGATCAACACGCCGCTCCCGCAGTCCCGTGTCAACGCAACGGTCCCGATCATCCATCTTGTTTTTGTTTTCGCGACCTCGGCACTGCGTCAATCACTCCGCTGGCCAAGATTGATTTCTGGTTCGGAACGTTGGCACGACCGCACACCCGCCGTAACCCCGATGTTTACGATCTTTCTCCAAGACTCTCCGCTCTCCCGGCGCACACTGACCTCTTCCACCTCGCCACCAAGGCCATCGCAGCAACCGCGTCCGCCAGAAGACGGAACTCGCGCGCCCCGGCACGCCGTCATCATTGCTTTGTGTTCGGGCGTTATCGTAATAACGAGCGGCACACACGACGACCGCCTGTCGTCTGATCGCGGGGACGGCCAAACCGCGGCGCATTCAAATATTCAATTCATCAGGTCAAATAATAATGTACGATGTTTCTAAAAAAAAAAAATAAATAATATTATTGAATTAGATCTTTGTTATCGCCGCGGCAGAATTTCCCGATTGCTATTCCGAACAATACGGGAATTATTTAGTACGATAACGTTTCCAAGTGTGTACTAGATTATTATTGATAACAGAGCTGGTTTTCGGTCATGTTGTAGTAATCGCCGTGCGTTACGAGCAGTCTGCGTCGTTGAGTGTGTGTGCGCGTATTATCGTGAAAACGGGGCAACTAATAAACCCGGGTGCTTCGGGTTTGGGCGTAAAACGAAGCTATCGATAAATCTATAAATTTAAATTTATATTTCGTGGAAAGAAATGAATATTTTTTAAGGGCCGTTCTCAATTTTGTATTTATTGTTCGGCACAATATGGAAAAAGATCGGTCACCCCTGATCTATCGTTCACTGGCACGGACCGTATTATTGTTACCGCGGTCGTGTGCGTTTACAATTACGAACTTAAAGGGAAAACTTGAAGTCTCAAAATGGATTTCGCGAGCCATAACACCTATATACATATGAACGCCGTACGGCACATTAACACGAAATCTAAATTCGAAAACAACCGTTTCCAGTTTGTTTATGATTTATTTAGAATTTCCAGTTAAATTAATATTTATTTGTATATACGACCATCGCAATAATATCGGAAACATTAATTTAGTTGCCAAACACGAAACAAAACTTATTCAAATTAAAGTATCTTTTAGTTTAAATAATTTATATACGCCTATAATATTTTACCATTAATATATTATTAACTTTAGTCCAATAACGATAATTATAAGATAGTGCGTCATATATTTTTAGAGGATAAAATATTTCAAAAATAATAAATACTTCTAAACTGTAGTAATAAATAAAATAACGGGAATGAGAAAACAACAAATTTTTTCTAAGTTTAAAAAAAAAAATGGCAATATTATATGAATCTTATTTATCTCGAACAATATAATTCAAATTCATAAATACAATTGTTCCCTGGAGTTTTATAATATTAAACTTTGCACCATAGGTTAATTCGATGTAATAATCTATAGTTAAGAACAATGTTCGAGCTGATGGTTCGTGGCAATTTAAGCACCAGAAAATCCATAAACGTTATCATTAAGATTTACCTAAGTACTAGTAAATTACTCTGTGGTTAAATTAACTGCCTATAGATTCGTTTGTTCCACCCATTACCGCTATTCAAATATTATTATATTAGCTAGACTGAATAATAGCTATAATTTATCGTATTGCCTACTACTATAGTTTTGTTATCTCATTTCGATTAGATGCGTTTCATTAACCAACTTAGAAGTTTTTCCATTTTTTTATATTTACATCGTTGTTTAAATAAATATATTGATTTATAGATATTTCTTATTTGTATTTTTTTTTCTATCATTTTTATTGATATTATATTTTAAAATAATTGTAATATTATTGCTGAAACAATACAAATTAGACTACCTTATCAGATATAAAACATAATATTGAATAATAGCTAACATTTTTTGTGAAAATACGTTTGATATTAAAAATTAAAATAACTGTTTGCTGTTTATTATTTTAATGTTGTTTTATTTTTTTAAATATGTGTGCTCAGACAATATCTGGTTTTCCATTGTACCACAACCTCATGTCACAAAAATAAACGCTGCGTATCGCTGTCTCCCCGACTTCATTTTGCTGAAAACAACGTCGACCCTTATATTATATTTCATATTCAGCAATTCAAAACGCCGGTTTTAATATTCACGCTGAAATTTATCTTAAATAACATCACATGTATAATATGCGTTAGTCGATAATTATAACCATGAGATTCCATCGTATGCAAATAGTTTTATGTTCGTATTCCACACTGTATTTTAAATTCCTGCATAATATTATGTTCAATACGTAAAGTATAATATATTTTTCATTATTCATTAATTATTTACATAATATTCAGTACCTACTATGTACCGTGTGTTCAAGCATCGAACACTTGGAATTTGGAAATTTAAACAACTCCACGGAGTAAAAATATGTTACCGATTTGTCCAATATAATAATATGACACAGTAGGTATAATGTGATATAGTAGGTATAATAATATCATAAGTCGGTTATTACTCGGTTGATATTCATCATGAGTGAATTTTAAAATTAAAAGTGACGAAATGGTCTAGTAAAATCGATCTTATAGTCCCGCGATACTTAAACTAATTATTCAAACTCAACGAAGTAATACCTAGTGATATAAGTAATATAATAATAAATTATCCATTTATTATTTTTTTAAATAGATTTATTAATTTATTATACTAGGCTATAAATTTCTAGATTATATAATTGTCTATAAATAAAAAAAAAATTTAAAAAATAAAAATTTTAAATTTTAAAATTTAAACGAGATAAATGAAGTTGGCAGTTATTCGTTCGTCGTGTCAGTCAAGACGATGCAAGGCACGTTTCGCCAGTATATATTTTAAATCAAACTTTCGGTGGTTATTTTCGCAATTTTTTTCATACCGTTTCGTTTATGTCATTAATTCGACTGATTAATTTTCATCCCTTAGAAATATTATGAAACGACAGAAATTTTGAAAAAATGATTTATCATACAATTCATAGGACGTGAAAAATAATTAGTTTAGCAGCGCGATGATTCATGAAAGAATATTATAATATTCCAATAGATTAATACCGTCATATATTTCTATAATTTAGTTTGATATTATATTATATTATGTAATAACGAAAAAGAGACAATTATTATATTACATTATTATTATCTATATCAACAATATTAACCGCGATTATCACCGGATAACGCCACATTTAAAGTAAATTTTAGAGAGACGTCACGATCGACCAATACGTATAGCCGTGAAAGATTTCACCCTCACCCCACAATTTAATCAACTTATTAATAAACATTATCGTAAATTTTATCGTAAAATATAGAATTTATTGGGTTCGGATCACACATAATAATTTATGTGGCTGCAGTGGCTAGCGCTCAACTAAATGTCACGGTATGTATTGTTGAGTGTTACTGATTATTAAAATGTGATCCTATTCAAAGGATCGATGACGACCATTCGAAGATCCGAAGAAAATAAGTCGTCGCGTGTGCACGATATTATAATATTTCGATTTTCCCGGCAGGGTTATGGAGGCGGTGTACTTTTCTTTCCATCTCTCCGCTAAGACGGCACACTCATCACTGCGCATTTCCCGCCGCTTGATAATAATAATATTATAAACGTCGTCACGCAGTGTCCGCGATCACTGCTCGTGGCATAATATAATGTATAATATTAATTATTATTATGTGTACCGTCGACAAGTTCGCGTGCCTTCCGATCGTAATAACATTATCTAGTGGGCGACATGCCGTGTTCCACCCGTCACCCGAAATTATTATAACATAATATCTGCATCGCATAACCCAAAGTTTTGCGGTTTGCCACGCGTTCGTCGTTTTTTTTTATCGTCTCGTAAACGCGTAGTGTTTACACCGTTCGGACACGTGTAGTGTTGGTGTAACAGGCAAATCATACCCACCGAGGGTACGTATATCCAAGGAAATTTACACCCCCGGTATTATACTCTCCTAGGATATCTATACCTCCCAAAATATCATATCGGGAGTACTCGATTGCAGGTCTACGTGTAGAATAATTATTCTTTTTATTCCTTCTCTCTCTCTCTCTCTCTCTCTCTCTCTCTCTCTCTATTTCGTCCTTGGTCCTTTATTCAATTTTTACGCGAAATCGGTGGGCCGTTCGAGTAAAAACCTTTTTTTACACGGTGGTCGCAAGAAAAATAAAGACCACCGTACGAATACGGCGGAGTGGTATTTTATTATAACTGTATAAAATATATTGTTGGCTATAGGCACTATTCCAGACCAACCGCAAAGCTCTTGGTTGTGTTTCTACCCACACTCGTGGCCCGCCGCATTCAATAATACGCAGCTACCAAGTTTGGGGCGATGAGAAAATCGGAAACACTCGACAAAGCAATCGTGGTGGTCTGAGTAATTCACCAAACCCCGAGGATTTGGCAGGTTGATAAAATATAATACGTTCTCTTGAAACGCAGCCAATGTTTCTCGTCTTGCATTTTGCTCGCGATCAGCATTTCGTATTCCTGTTCTGATGACGTTATTGACAAATTGGATTCAATGGAGTTCATTTTCACGGTGAAGTTTTAACGGGTCGGTAGTTACATTCGAAAGTCCAATAACTTTCTGGCCAGAGTATAATATTGTACGAGACACGATCCGCATCTGAATAATTTATTCGGGGTTCGAGTCTTTAAATACTGTTATAAAAAATGTTAAATTTTTAATTTGGTATTCATTACACTTATTATTATTGGGGTTGATTATGGAATACGATTGCCAACAAAATAGCAGATAAATGTGTGTTGAGTGTTACTTATCGAAAATTAATAAATATTTTAGAGTCTGAGCAGAGCAAAGAATGTATAGATTTTACAATAACGTGTGTGGTTTTTTTGTATCTGAATTCAGTTTTTTTTCTAGTTAGAAAATACTTCAATTATCAACTTTGAGAATAGTTTTTGGTAGAAAAATGGATCTAGTTTAAATTTTGTGAGAGGGAGGGGGCAAAGTAAAAAATTCCCAATTTTTTTTTTCGAAATAATCAGAAATTACTAAAAGTTTGAATATTTAATAAATGATTCTTTGATAACCAAAAAGTTAGATTTTCTTAGCTTAAAATTATTTTTATTTGTATACGATTTATCATTAAATTCAAATTTAAATATTTAATAAATCAATTATATAATCAATTACAGTCACCTACTCAATGAAGTCGTATACTCAACACCTATAATTATGTACCTATATTATCCCGTTTTACTAGTAACAATTATTGTTGTATAGTATTTTTAATATGTCATCATTATTAACTCTCGTGAAATTTATTAATTTTATAATTTTCATTTTTGTTTATTATCTAAACAATTTTGTACATTGTGTGTTATTGTTTTTAATTAAAAATAACTTTTGAGCATTCAATAGGTAGGTATACAATATTAAAAATTACATAATATTACACTTATCATTATTTTTATTTTTTTCGTTCTCACTAATCCGCCGCATCTCATGATTCTGCGATTATTTACAACTATCAACAAACAGCATATTACATTATATTACAACTGTATATTACAACTCGTTAACAGTTTCAATATATAACAATATTATAGACTACCAACCTAGAGTGCATATTAATCTTTAGAATGTAACCTAATTAGTCGCTTAAGATGAGTGTTTATAATAATACGAATGGAATATGCTTAACCAAAAATGTAATTAATTTTCTTCGTGGAAATGAATAAGAACAGTTATTTCATAAACACAATATTTATTTATTAATATTTTTTTTTTTTAAACGTAATATCTAATATGATTTAAATCCCTGTAAGTAGGTGTACTATATTTGTGTAATAGCAAATATTTAGTAAAAACGTCTACTACACTTGAACGAAAAGGTTGTGTGCCGAAATTTACATTTATTCGCAAATTACTGGTATACATATTATAACTAATTACTTTGTATTGGTATTGGATTGAGATATTGTATAGATAATATAGTAATTTATCCGCAGCGTTCATATTATATATTTATAAATATTTACCATAGGTACTGTATGGCATAAACAAGATTTACATCTCGTTTACAGTCTTATGAATTTTGGTTGATGTCGAGTTTGCATGAAAAAGCTATTAGGAGTGTAACACACACACATATATATATATATTATTGATATATTATTTATTATGCATATCAAAAAAGTCACATAAAAGTTTTTTCAAATTTATAATGTAATATTAATGCGAGTTTTTGGTTTTGTTTAACATCGATTTATAAGAATTTTCGTGATGTTACGTATAATAATGTAATGGTAACAATATTGTTTTGTGTGTAAATACACGACCGTTGCGCGGTATAAGTTGTAGGTATGAATATAATGTGCATGTGATTTTGTAAAGTCATTTGCTATTAACGGGGTTAAACGTTAACGTTTATTGAAGTCAAACGCACGAATATTATTTGTTTTTATTTTTATAAACCTCGTTTAGTCTAAATAATACACGAATATATTATTACAACAATAATAACTGAATGCAGAATAATACGAGTAGTGTAGAATCATATCGCGCGTGATTCCGTGTTGTCATTTGCAAAAATACAATAATTTTCAATGCTTTAGATAGGCTATAATCGATGACATAAAAAATAATATAGACATAATATACGACACTGGTTTCGAGAAAATCTCGAGCAGAAGAAGAAAATAGTGTAACTCTGTACATTGTATTTGGCGGTGCGTACAGGTTCTTCTATCGAATTTCCATGAAAAATGGTTTCGGAAAAAATGTCTTTAAAAAAAAAAAAAAAGTAGCTTGTAAATTAATTTCAATCTAATAATGTCGTATGTTTTTTGAACTTTTCACATAGATTCTGTAATATATTACACAATTATTAAAAAATACAAAACAAAGTAGATTAAAGATTATGATTAAAAGACAAGTTATAAATATTGTGTTTATAGATATTAAAAGATCATTATTTGTTTTTCAGGATAATTTTTAAGTTACAACTTATACTTTATAAGTGATTGCTTGAAGTACGTTTAAACGGCAATGTTATATCTATATTTTTATTTTTATTTATTCTTTAAATAGAATAAAGAGATAATGGAACATGTTCATGTAGAGGCCCGCGAATTCACAGTTTGAAAATACAAATTCATTAAATATTTAATACAATTAAAGAATTACAGGACATTATTATCACCTTAAGTATTAATATAAATAGTTAAATATAAATATATATTATTATTTTTTATTCTATATATTATGGTATAATGTAGAAAAATTGAATGGTTAATTAATACAATAAGAAGCTACCTATAAAACTAAAATTATCTATTTTTTTTTTACGTATGTTAAAATGAAGTACATAATATAATATAAAGTTATAAAACTAAAATTATTGATAATTAATAAAAACATTTTCTTATAAATAGTTTGATAAGTAATGCAATAATCCTATATATTTGTTGTGAGTATGTCTAAATATTGTTCCTGTAGTAACCAATGTGTAAGTTTTTTTTTAAAAATCTTGAAAGAATTACTACTTTTAATTTCTTAGATTTCTTGGACCTATATATAAATATGTGAGTTAAGTTAATTTTTTGTGCAAATTTTTTACATTGATATTAGATATTTATCTTATATAATATCCATATTCAGTTTTAAAAGTAATAATATTTTAAATTATGTAAAGTATCGATGCTTTATAAAATAATATTTTTACTGACAGTACATTCATATTGGTGTACAAGTAATTTGTATGGTATCTTGAGTACTTTTTTAGAATAATTTTTAGTATTTTATTTTGTATTTTTTTTAATGGGTCTATAGTTGTTTCATACGTACCTCCCTATATAGATATATCATAATTAATTATAGATTCTATTAATGCTTGATATGCTACTATTATTTTCTTAAGTTTTAAGATATCTGTTAGGTTTTTAAAAGCATATATTATTTTTTTAAATTTATTTGTTGCAAGTTTTAAGTGGTCATTTCATTTAAGATTATGGCGCATTTCTATACCTAAATATTTACAGTTTTTAACTATTCGTACGAAAGTTTGGCATTTACATATGTTTTGGTCCAAACATACATTTTCATGTATACAAGACTTGTTTTTTTGGTTGAATAGAATTAACTATATAGATAATGTGGTAAAATGTAAGTTTTTTCTAAGTTAAGGAATAAATTATTTTCAAATAGCCATTTTTGGATTTTACTCAAATCGATATGTATGGTAGCAAATACTTCATTTCAAGACTGATCTTCAACGAAAAATACTGTATCGTCTGCATAACAAACCAGTTTTCCATGTGTTTTCAAATCATTTATTTGGTTTATATGTATATTAAAAAGTGTAGGTTATAGTGTAGTCCCATGAGGTACACCACAATTATAGAGGTTTTTTCGCTTAATTCATTGTTTATTCGATGTGTTGTTTTCTAATTTTTAAATATGAACTTATTAAATTGAAATCCGTTCCTGTAATATCAAATTTGCTGACATTTTGTAATAATATTTCATGATCAATGGGTATCAAATGCTTTTGCTAAATCCAAAAAAACAGTTGCACATTTTTTTTATTTTCAAAGGGAGTCTATTAAATATTTAGTTAATAATGTCTGTATTCATTGACTTATTTTGTACCTGCTACTAATCGGTTGCTTAATTCTTGTACGAAAATTGATCGACCATTATTAAAATTAGAATTTCATGGATAACACAATTCGTATTTTTTTACTGACCCAAAAACATCCAAAATATACATAAGTTCAAAATAATAAATATTATGATGAATAACAATCGAACACTCGAATATATTGTCATTATTTAGAATAAATGTTTTTTTAAGGTAATAGGTAATCATATTATTAGGATAAGTTGGACATTTGCCAATTGGTGTGAAATTTTAAGTTAGCGGTGAAGCTTTTTCAAAAATGTATATGAAATAAACCAGGTTTCAACAAATTATAAGACCTTTCCAACAATGTACAACAAATCATGATGGACACAATTGATGGATAGGTTTAAACTAATCATGATACACATGTACCACTTAAGTTTCGGGACGTTAATATCACCTGAAAAACTGACCAATTTTTTTATTTTGGTCATCGGCCTTTTTTTTTGGTGACATTTTATATTTATTATTGGGACATTTTTTTTTTTTGCAGTTATCCGTTTCTGGGCCGTGCGTGAAATATACAATACACTATTATTATAACAATTCGGTTAAGTTCTGATATTTTTCCGATGTTGGTTCCGTATCATTTATTTATTTGACAATTAGACGTCCTTTTGTTTAATAATTGTTTAGGTTTGACTGCATACGATTTCGGTGTGCTTCAGTTACCGCATATACATATGATTGGAATTTATATTCCATTTTCGTGGTCAATTGCATGGAAAACTTTTTGGTCCCGTTGGCTTTGTGACTTTGATTTAAGTAGGTACTCTAAAATTGCGAGAAGACGCGTTTGATGATCCTTTTCCGATCATACGTACCTTTTACCGAAACCCTTTTATTTCATCGAAATATCATGAATATAGGTGTTGGTGAATTCACTATTCAGATACCTCTTTCACGCTCTAAACGCACATTTTGTGAATTAGCAAATAGAATATTATATTATTTTCCTCGTGTTTTGTTAATATTAAAGCCGGCCAGCGTTGTAAGTGTATTTATTTTAAACGTACTTTTTGTGTTCATTCCTTAATATTGATAAAGTATACCTAATAGCTAGCTAGTATATATTATTAATGATAACATGTAGTGGAATATTCTTCTTTCGACTTTAAAATTTTTCGCAAAACAAGCCCGTTATTAACATGACGATAATCACGATAATCGGTGGCGAGGTACAATATATTATTAAACAACATCTCTTTCGAACGACGACGACGAAAGCGTTCGGAGTAATTATTGAATTACTCGGCGGGAATGGATACGAGGTATGTGTCCCGGCCAGACGCCGCTCTTAGCTGGTGAATTTAATTCGTCGGAAGTGAACAACACACTTTGCGAACTCTATATATGTATCACACACAGACACACACACACACACACACACACACACACACACACACACACTCGCGTGTACTTGCCGGTTTTCCGTGCGTGCGAGTCGCCTACCCGCTCTTTTGCCAGAGACCAGAGGCGACCCGCGGGGGTTAGGTGTATCGTGGGCGGGTGTGCAGGTAAGTTATAGACGAGCGAGCTGCTCTTCGTTTGAGTTTCGCTTGCATAAATACGACGTATTCGCATTGTCCGGAAGGTTAGGAAGTACGTGGTTTATATTATGCTTGCTAAGCTCATTTGCCGAGACCACTGCTGTGATATCCTACACCGGCACAAACGACATTCCGGCAATAGGATCCCAAACGCGCGGAGTGCAATCGCCGCCGGTCGAACGGAACTTCTTCGCACCGTAACGATTTGATGATAATAATAATATGGTAACGAAAAACAAACAAAAAAAATCAGCTGAATTTATTGTTCTCCGTTTTTATTTGTTACCGTCATTATTCCGTCTCGTCGTTATATGGAGAACAAACAATACACTGCTTGCGTTTACCGTTTCCGCGTTAAATTATTATGGTATAATCATACTTATTGTGCATCGTAAAATATGTAGTTGACGGATTTGTTATCAGGCACACCTCTAGTACTATTCATATTTTTTTTTATTTATTTATTTATTTTTTTTTTTTATAGCATTCGAAATATTTTTCAACGCAAACAGTCTAATATTTAAATCTGATGACAAAATTAGATGGTTGGGGCAAAAAAGTTGATTCACAATAAAAATACCTTGCAGATTGACCTGTAGGTATTTCGTTAAAAGATGAGTACTCAACATCGTAACAAAAATATAAATAGTACTATAAAGTTGTATATGGTATGATATTGAAGCGTGATTAAATGTTGATATAACTTCAATCTAGAGCCTAGACTTCACATTTAAACCGTTAGATGTCGAGTATTCAAGGTTCTTGGCTTTATTACAAGATCGGCAAAGAATTTTAAACAAAAAAAAAAAAACAATTAAGATGTTATACTGTTTCTTAGTCACTTTATCTTTGGATGGCTCCGTGGTATAGGTAATTGTATTAAATTAGAACGTGTTTAACGTATATTTTTAAGACTCGCAGGATCCTTACTAAATATTCCTCATTCACTTGACGATTATACTGTAACTAAGAAGCTTAGACTATTTGCGTTCACATATTTTAAGTAGGTATGATTTTCGAATAATTAATTGTTTGGTAAAATAGATTTTCCTACTATTATTACTATCACTAATTAACTTCAAAGTTCCACAGTTTAATATCCGTTCTCAAGTTTTCTACAACACTCTTATTGCAATATAAATTATCTTAAGAACGATCGTCCTACAATACGGTTGATGAATATTGCTGGTGATAACACTTCATTTTCCAAATAATTTTTAATATTATTTAATGTTTTATAATTCTATTCATTAATTGTTAATCATTTGAAAATATGTAAATATCTGCCCAGAGGGCCATATCCGAATATATTATTAAAATAAAATACAATAAATAAATAACATTTTATCATATTACAATATTTTTACTCGTTTTAAAAAAACGAACATGTTTTTTATAGAATTAATAATATATTATGTATTTTTAGTAGATAAATAAATTATAAAAATCAATGTTCTATAATATTTCACTAAAAAAAGCAAAAACACTTAATTTCAATCAAGCAAGTATATAGTAGATAGTTCAATGAAACATTGAATTATTTACTGATATTAATTTATCATTCATCGAAAGAGTCTAAAGAATAAATACTAATCATACTAACAGTAATAAATTATTATCGTTATAGGATCAGTTATTTTATTAATTTTCGCGACAGAACGTCACGCCGTCGAATAACGTAGAACTATGACGTCACTTTGGCCACGGAGCGTAAGCAAACAAACAAATGACACTGAATTTACATATTTTATTAATCTTGATTGTATTGCGTTAAAAACGAAACGAACTCGACATTTATCGGCGTTGTTGTAATACGCGTAAGTCACAATTCATAAATACCAAAATTATTATGCAAACTACGTTGAGAAAACATCGGTACTTGTCGTACACGATTCAGCGTTCCAGCAGTCTTGGCCGGTTTGTGAGTTTTTGGTGGCAGATGTAAGCAGATTAACACGCCTACGCCCAACGCGCCCGTGTGCATAATACGACCGGAGGGTGAAAAAATAAATACCGTTTTCGGGAAACGGGGTCCGACCGCGCGCGTCGTACGGTAAAATATCGATATTATATTTATAACTGGCGCGTATCGAGTGTGAGGGAGGGGACGCCGAAAGAAACGCGGTCGGCGTGATAAGATCGCGAGGGGTCGCCCGTTCGCGCGTTCATTCGGGGTCGAGGCATTTCGGCGAGGACGGCCATTGCCGCGCGAACCCTTCGCGTGCGTTCCGGCGGCGGCGGCAAACGGCCGGGCGGTACGGGCGGAACGGCGCTTTCGGCTACGGTATTATTCCGCAAAGGTCGGCCGGACCCCCCCCCCCCCCGTCAAATCCAATGAACCGAAACGTTATTCTAATTCATTTAATAACGGCCGCCCGCCGGTGTGTGTGTGTGTGTGTAGTATTATTATTGTATACCGGACGCGAAATGCCGTCGGGCGGCGGTCGAGTGTGTTTGTCGAACGGCCGGCGGGCGGCCGGGGCGGTTTACCTGTACGCGGCGTACGGTATACCCTACCCCGCGCGCTAGTCGTTTAGGTATTTTTCTTTTTCTTTTCCCATATATATATTTTTTTTTCCTTTCGGGCGAGGGTATCGTTTTGTGCGCCGACGAAATTATATTCACTGTGCGCGCTGGTACATACGAAAACGGTCTTTTAAAAGGTCTTTCTTATTATTTTATTTTTCGCCGTGTACGCGAACCGCCGCTGCAATTGAAATGCCCCAAACACGCCCGACAAACCGTCATGAAATTAGTTCCACACACACACGCGCGCGCGTCTGGTCGACCTTTGTGCGCGTTTAATGCGCAAATTATTGTTTTCCGCCGCCGCCGCCGCCGCTGCTGCAGCGGAACACGCGTGCACATATACACCTAACCTGCGCCCACACACTGTCAGGCCGCCGTTAATTTATTGTCATCGCCGTTGAATTACAATAATATATTACCGTAACGACGGATGACATTATTATTTTTGATAAAGTGTTTATCGTGCGTTCTCCGAACGCACTTGCTCGTGATAATTTTTTTTTTTTTTTTTTTACCAAAGCACACCGATTAGCGTCGCCCATTTTATTTTCAGACGTTAATTTTTTTTTTTTTTTTTTTTTGTTTTTATTCATTCGGAACTCGTTTACCTCTAATTCGTATAGTATCGTTTTTCGAAATCATTTGCCTATAGTATTTTGTAGTTTTTATTGTTTCGGCGGGTGTTTTTTGATTTATACGCTACAACCTTTTTAGAAAACCATAAATATCAATACATTACAAAAGTGGCGTTATTATATTTTTTCCGTCTACCCGTCTATACATCATCTATCTAATGAATGCCCCAATTACAAATAAAACTGCAAACAACACTCGTTAAACAATACGCGTTTATTTTTGTTACAGTTACGTATAATATCATGAACACACGAGGGTATAATTTATACTTGAAAAGTATGCATGCATGTGTGCATTTTTCGTGTGACTATAATAATGCCACTATTATCATGTTTTATTAGTTTGTGATTTGTCTGTAATTTAATTTTTGAAAATATAACAGTCATATTATTATATTCTGATACAATTTATAAAATAAATTATGCAGAGTTATCTGCATCAGTATTAAGTTAACATTTTTTTTTTGAACCCGTTTTCCCCTTATTAATGGGAATTAGGATATCGGAGTGGAAAAAAACGCACGACTATTAAATTAGCACAAGAATAAAAAATGGCGGATAGCGTTAAATGGATTATCTTGTTAGTTACAGCTTAACTCGTACCGAATAAATGTTTTTCGAGATGAATCGTTTTCATCCATTTAGATCCAACAACGTGTGTTTAATGAGAAAACACGAGACAGAAAACTGTCAGATGCTTGCCAAATTAAAACGGATATCAGTTGATAATAATCATTTGCATTAATTAAAAAAAAATCTTGTTTCACAATGTATTATAGTCCACATATTAATCTAAAATTTACAAATATTTTTATTATTATTCATTTTTTATTCAATGAAAAACTTTTCCCGTCATCATTTGTCTCACCTTTTTCAAACTGTCCCTGACGTACCTTCTGCCAAAACTGTCAGAGAGTCATTGTTTTCCTCAATTACAGTGTCACAATCATTTTTATTCGCTTTTCATTTCGGTCGAAATACTTCAGAATCGATTTTTTATTTATTTATTTTTTTTTTTTTTGTTGCAAATTGCAGCAGTTTGTTTTTTAATTTATCGCCGAACCCTTCTACAAGTATACATACAAACCTAACCTTACAAAGGTCTGTTGGATGGTCGTTAATTTTTATGATGCCAAATAGTAAAAAAAAAAATCAATTGGTCCTATTGTTCTGTATCAATACCTATTTAATTTCATATTGGATTAATGTGTTCATTTCGACGTTTTTTAATTACACTAACAAGCTTTTTTTTCCATATAATATTATTATAAGGGATGTATAAACATTAAATCACACGTTCACAAAAGTCAATCACTACACAGTGTCACGATATTATATTAATTTTTGAATTACGACTTACGATAAACATATCACTGTTTTTATTTATGTAACACTGGGGTGCCTAATATTACATATTTTATTTTACTTTAGTTCGATACGTTTGATACATCATGTTGTTGTGTTTATTTACTATGATAATAAGTTTGTCTGCCAACAAAGCGATTTTTCGTCCCATTAATGTTATTTTTTTAAATTTTATTTTCTTTATCAACTACTATTTATCACCTACCTACTTATGTATTTAAGTGAATAAGTCTCGTTTTTCATAATATAATCAACCGTTCTACGGGGTATTATATATAGTTCATTAGTTTATATAGGTTTTCGGATGTATCACTCAAATGCTCACAGTGTGCTTACAAAACTCAATAGTTGACGAGTAAAAACATTCTATGTGAAAAATCTCAATTTATTTGTTTTAAAATTAAGGTTTTGAATGAAATAAAAATGTCACATAGTAGATGTTTAAAGTCTTAAAAATCATATACCTTGTAAAATTTTTAGGTTATCAAATTGTTATCATTCGTTAGTCGTTACGTAGGATATCCTACGACATTTAAAATTTAGGGGTGAAAGATGTATTTTATATTTAATTTGTTTATAAAAGGAATATAACACAATAGTATGTTATATTACATTAATTTATCATATTAGGTATAAAGGGTAATGCAATTTTTTTTATTCAAGAAAGGGGGCGGGAGAGTAAGTACTGAAACCTAAATTTTCCAATTTCGCACGCAAATATAGGTTTTTTCCCGTCAAAGACAATATAATATTTTCCTCTCGCGCGTTCTCTTACACACACGATTATACACGTACATATATTATATATTATTTATATCGTAATTTATATGTTTATATGTACATATCAAACGCACATAATATAAATGTGTACGTGCACTGGCGTGTGTATGTGTGCTTAACAATGATTAACAGAACAAAAGAAAAACCACAATGAGGTGTTTATTAATATACGGTCTGCACGCACACCAAATCCCATGATTTATTATAATATATTATGGTACAGCTTGTAAAGCCTTCTGCGGCGGATAAAATATTAAGGAATTCGACCATTATTATACTATTATATCTCTGTACCGTGCTTGTTTCAATTCGCACGTAACATGTACCTATAGGTATACGTATATAATATTATTGTACACGGTAGCATTATCATTGTAATTATTATTGTGTAGCCGTGCAGGTATCTATTATAATATTATTGTTATATTATGACATTGTACTACCCATATTATAACGAGCTCGGAGCCGTTCAATCGAATTCGAAACGTTTTACCGGAAAACCGCAACCACGAAGTCGATCACGCACATGGATAGATATATTATTATTATGTTTAACTGTTTAGTATGGCGATGTTATATTATGTACATTACCCAATGAAATTGCCCCCCTCCTCTGACTTTGTGCAAACTATTTCAAAATAACTACAAACGATTATAAATAATTTGTAAATAATTGTATATTCAATCCCCAAATCTGTAAACGCCCTCTCCTCTTCGGCAATTAAGTCAAAAATAAGTTTTAGTGGGGAGTGAGTTCTCGTAGCCTAACGCAATCTGTCTGATCGCTTCCGGACAAATTCTAAACAATCGTAAATTAATTGTAAATACAGTGGAATCTCGATAAGTCGAAATTCAAGGGACATCAAATTTTTTCCACTTATTGAGGTCAATAATTTACTAAAGTTTTCGCGCGGGAATAGAATTTATTTCGACTTATCAAGGTTTTCGACTTATTTAGGTTCGACTTTCGAAGCATTGTAAATGCAATTTGGAAAATTGTAAGTCGACAGAACATTTAGAAATCAAAAAAAAAAAAAGTCGGGGTTAAGTCTATGCAACCCCCCTACTTTAGTCCATCGACTCTAGACAAATTGTAAACAATTGTAAATTAATTGTACCTATGTCCGGGTGATAATGTTTCGCAATGGCATTGATTTTCCTGGTAAATTTCCGGCGCGTTTTTGAAATTTTTTTTTTCTTCCAAAAACAGAAATCTGAATTCCAAATAATTCCGTTTACCGAATCGTGGTATTGGCAGGTAGTATATTATAACAACGTGTAATGAAAACAAAAAAAAATGTTTTCCAAAACATACATTTTTCCGATTAAATAAATTTTGTATAGTGGTATGAGGATCACGGAGTATAATATAGAGAATATTATTGTACAAGGATACGTCATTGCGACAGTAGTGATATTCGTTGGTACAACGTGCAAAATTTTTATTTTTCATTTATATTTTTCTCCCCTCATCTTCCAACGTTGCCAGGCAGCTCCACAGTTGTCCCTTGCACATACACATATTGTATATAATATATATATATATATATGTAATATGTAGGACGTATATGTACGCTTTTGACAGTACTTTCACAACTCACGGGACACAAAATGACGTGATATTAATGTTATGTATTTATATAATATACATACATACATACATACATACATACACACACACACACACACATACATATGTGTGTGTATACCTATAAACATTAAAATACTATACTGTGACAACGTTTCAGAAGCAATGTCGAATGTCAGATATGCCATTAAAATAAAAATCATTCGCAACCGTTAAAAGAGCGAGTATGAGTGTAGTTGCTTATTTTTCATTATTTATTTATTTTTAGATTCGATGGAACGATAAATGTATTGATTTTACGACGATGTGTTTTTAATTTTTTTTTTTTTTTTTAGTATGTGTTCACGTTTTATAGTAAAATAAATGCTGGAATTTTTATTTTTGAGGGTATTTTGTGTTGGAAAATTGGATCTAATTTCTACTTTTAGAATATCAAAACTGAAAACTATTAACACTTTTTACAATAATCGGGAAAAACTACAAAAAAATTGGAGAAACAAAAAACCAGTTAAATGACAAGATTTATTTTTTAAACTCACAAACGAATAACCGTAGATATTTAACATTTTCATTAAATGATCATAATGGCATTCTTATAATTGGTATAATTTTTAAAATATTTTGAACTATTTATAAACATTTTAAGTTTACGATTTTTTCTTTTGATTTTTATTTTATATTATTTAATGGCTATTAAAAACAAATGCCTATTGTAAAAAAGCTTGAAAATGTAATAAAATTTTCCTCATAAATTGTTATTATAAAATAAAAAAAGAAAGTTGATCGTAATATTCCACAAATATTTTTTATGAGCGTCTGAAGTTTAAATTTGGCAGCATTGGATACTCAAGCGTAAAATAAGGATTTTTCATCAAACAATGGTTTTATATTGTTGTAATTCAAAAACGAATAACCATAGATACTTGAAATATTCCACTGATACTTAAATTATTATTTTCTATACTCAATAACATTGTCAAAATATTTAGACTTAATTTAAAAATTTCAAATTCTTTTTTTTTAATGTTGATAAATATTAAAAAAAAAAAATGTTTGCTCGATCAAAAAGTTTGAAAATGCGTAATACGCACATAAGTTGTTCTTATTGGAATTTAAAATTATTTTAATACATGAACACAATTTTATTTTTTATAATCGTAAATTTATATATTAACACAATTTGTTTTTACATTTTAATTTAAATTTGAACGAAATTATATACTTAACTAGCTGACCCGACAAACGTTGTTTTGCCACATTAATTATGGCATCCGTCCGTAACTTCGTTTGCGTAGAATTTGAATCATATATCGTATATATCATTAAATCATATTCAAAATAAGTAAACATTAAATTTATTGGGTTAGAGCTTCTTTGTAAACAATGTTTGATGTTATATTTTTTGGCAGCAAAATAAATTGCTTATCAGCAGATCCAACTCGTGATAGGCCCACATACAGTTGGTCATGAGTAAAACATTCCTTTCGTAGGTCAATCCCTATTAATTCGAAGGTTTGACCTTGGGACTTGTTAATAGTCAACGCGAAAGATATTTTCACCGGAAATTGAAGCCGTTTAAACGGGATTGGCTGATTAGTTGGGATCATCGGTATCCTGGGCATATGAACTAGCTGACCAGCTGCTGGGCCGGTAATAATGGTCGCTACAATTAAATTAAAGATTATTTTTTATTAAACGCCGTGGGGATACGGCGTTATAATATATACCATCCCCTTACAGCCCTTTTTAGTATTAAAAAATAGTCTATGTTTTTTCTCAGTGTCTAAACTATCTATGTACCAAATTTCATTTAAATCGGTTCAGTAGTTTCGGAGCTTATTCAATATAAACAATCAAATCTTACAATAATATTACTATAGATCAAAGAATAATGATATTAATTACTTTGTTGTGTTTCAAAAATATTATTCGTGGGGGCTTGAAACTTTTACATATCAAGTATTATTATCAACATTGCTTGATGGTTTCCCAGATATTCGTCTGCTCCGGAGAATGGTTGCATATAGCAAAATATTATATTCATCGTAATTAGATTTCCGAAAAACGTGTATTCAAGAGTCACGTCTGCGCTAAGTAATGGGCAACGCTTTTCAAAATATTCAAAGTTATATTCCAATTAAAAATATTTTACATCTGTTGGTGGGGATTCGTGATAACCATATAATATGGACGAAGTGCGGACTCTTCAAATTGTTGAAATGTTTTATGTACACGATTATGACATAGTTTATAGGGATGGGATTTTTTCAGAGATTAAAATTGTTGGTACCTACCATTAAATACGTTGGTATTATTAATTGAATTATTCTTGTTTGTTAGAATAACCGATCGCACCAGATTCTGTTGAATTCAAGATTTCTACGAATAATACGTAATATTAGTGTTTTACGACAAGTACCTACCCTAGCTGCGATACTTATACTATCCTCACGTTTCGTATTTTGAAAGGGATGAACGATGTTCGTTATGTGAACAGCCAACTGATTCAAATTCAACGCGACGTTCGAAACGTCACATCGGATTGGATTTCGATTCGGTTGAATGTGAAATACGATGAACTTAACGTATTCTTACAATTCCGAATAGAGTCCTTAATAATATGGCATATTATTAACTATTTATTGTTATTCCGGTCGTTTTTCATTTCATTTACCGCCAGTAGTACCTGTACATTCTTATCAAGTGCCATCTACATATTTTTAACTATATCGGCCCATATGAAACAGCTGATTACGGTACGTTTTTAAACATTTTTCTCGGTAGCTAATCGACTTTCGTCGTTAAAAATCCTTTTAAATCAGCACGTGACTTTAGCAAACAATAACAATATAATTCGTATTGTAGGCTATTCGATTGACACTATATTATAATATTTTCTACGGATCAAAAGAACAAAATCAAAAAGAGAGAAGAAAAAAAAAACCGAAGAAAAATCGTAGGTTATCATTTGAAATACTTTTAAACAAAAAAAAAAGAACGAGAAACGCGTTTGTGGGCTGTAACATAGGTTTCAAATGAACAACAGCAAGTTTGTTAAAGATCTCTACTGCGCAGTCTTGTATCCACCTTATGGCACCAGCGGCGAAATCAAAAACCAAAATTTCGTATATTTATAGTCCGTCTCGGTATAATAGTTGCGCAGTTATAATGGCGCGCGATACAATGATTTATAATATATTATTATAATTGGTTTAATACGTATAGCAGCTATGTACATTATTAATATTATTATGTGTGCAGCGGTGGCGGGCCCAACGGGCGTAAAAAAACCGAATCCTCGAGACTCACAACCCATCCCCGTAGTCTCGCCGTCACTAGAATTACTAACCCCGCACCGCGAACTCCACACACACACACACACACACACACACACACACACATAAATTAATAGTAATATAATACTAACTACGCCAATTATTAACGCCCGGCGACGATATTAACATGCAAAACCCAACTACGCGCTATCCGGTTTATCTGTTAATTGGCCCGGAAATTTACGACTGTATAATATGTACCGCTCGGGCTCGTAATCTTTTCTCGTCCCGCCTCCCCTCGCCGTCCGGTCCGGAAAAAAGTCGCAGAAATCCACCGCCAACACACACACATACACAGCCAGCAGTGGCGTGCAGTCGCACTCGTGCTGCAGCCGAGTTGATGACGCCCTCCTTGCAGCACGCGGACGCGGGTCGGAGAATTCAATTAAATTCCGTATACGGATAAAGACAACCAATGGGCCGGATTATAATACGACTGCTGCAGTTTGTTCAACGGGTCTCCCGTCTCGCCCCAGTTTCGTATATTATAATAAAATAAGTAATATTTTATTACAACGACGACGACGCCAGTACCTATACAGCAGTATTCGCGGGCTACGTGCGATTTGTTCGCGCCGATGGCGCTCCGTTTTCGAAACGGTTTTCCGCGTCCGCGTGGTGCGGTTAGTGCGGTTTATACCGCACCTCCCGCGACCGCCGACTCGTCCCTAGTAATAGAAACAATTATTACCATAAATCCGAGAGGTGTGCACTGTTGTTTACCTGCCCATACTGTTTTGACGGTTTGGCGTTTGCAATTCGATAAACGGCGATAGAGTTATTTCGAGTGCTATACTCCGAAGTAGAAAATTCGACCGCGGACGGATAAAGGATTGTCGATATGCAAACATTGTTTGGATTCTAAAAAGTTCTTAGGTGCGGTGTTACGACGACCGCGGTTTTTTTCAAAATATAATAATTGTCTGTACCGTTAAGGTTTTTCAATAAAACACAGTAGAAGCCCCGTATTAGAAACACGGGTAATTGATACAATCGCGTTATTTAAACAAAATGTCGCAGGACGTGCCGGCCGCATATTAAAACATTTCAAATCAATAGGATTATTGAAACAACACATCGGTTGTTTAAAACAATCAGGCCAAAGTCGACGAAATCGAGTTAGCATATATTGCATTTATCCTGCGATAACCAATGTACTGTAGTATTATCTTTGATGTCGTTACGTATCGATACTGAATTCCAATTGTCAAGTCTCGTTTGATTTTATGGTTCTTCGTCGTTAGTAGCAGCACCACTATTATGGAAATGTGGTCGTCGAGTTACTCGACACAATAAAACAAACATCGATAAATATATTTTACGTAACGTATAAAATAATATAAAAAGTTGTAAATGTACAATAAATATGATATATAAGTAATAATATATAATATGTAAAAATATCTCGATACTCATTTTTTATTTTTTTTTTTTTTATATAGTACAAATAAAACCAATCACTTATTAGAAACAATTAGTTAATTGACACATTTCACCTTGGTCCAAAAGTGTTTCTAATAAGCGGCTTCTACTGTATATCAATACGGACTGTGTAGTGCATGTTCTAAATCATTGCGATCTCTTTAAAGTTATGCGCGGTAACACAAAGGCGCAATTCTATCGTGTAATATTATACCTAGGTAGAATAATATATCGGTACTTACTAGGTGCATGTCGCATCGATACGTTTTGCAAATGATCAAAGGTTTTTGTGAGCAGGTGCAGTCGTCGAGAGTTGAGAATATTGTTATTTTTGGTTTATTTCATTGTGAAACTGCATTTACGATGGCAATCGCGTATTTGTTGAATATGCATGATTAGAGTAAATCATCCTTCACGTTAAACCGTTTCCCAAATATTATGATCGAATTTTTTATTTGTACAAATATCAGATAAGATATTATTATATTATAAAACCAAAAAATAGATGAGACCAGTGTCTGACATTATGCTTAATGTAGTGTAAAATGTATACAATCATTTTTGTCCTCTACCATTGGCTTTATTATTTTTCTGTAATGCAACCTAACCTAACCTACTATATTACTATTCCATTTAAGGTTCTGAGCTTAGCGGAACATAGATTTATTTTCTAATAGTCAGAAAGATTGAAAATTTGAAACAGAAGATTTTACGCGAGTGTTTCTCATAACAGTAAAAGATATTGGTAACACATCGACATCTTATTTTTTTTATAAATGTTTGAAACAAACATAATGACAACATAATTCGTTAACATTATACAAGTTTGCAAATTATTTTGCAATAAAATATGTATTGAGCGTATAATAGGTAAAGTACGAGACTTGAGAGTGATTGAGACCTACGCTATAATACAGTAAAGTGAATCCCACATTTTTATTTTATTTATTTATTTGAATTGTAAAATTACGCTTGCTAGTTATACCATTATAACAATCAAATACCATCCAGATGATGTGTACAAACGTGGAAGACAATTATTGTAGTAATTATGAAAAATTTCTTTCAATATTTAATAAATATCTTAATATTTATTATAAGCAACACACATATTTGCCTTATTTTGTCTCCGAAGTAAAATATTTTTGATAATATCGTTTAAATTGCATGTGTAATTTACGTTAATTTCTCACGAAAAATATATAGCCAGAAACTGTACTCTACCTTGTTTGATGGTACCTACTTGAAACACCCAATCTGAAGTCACGTGACTTCTTGACGTACGTAAGTCATTAACAATGTCTTCCATTATTTATTGTTATTGTATTTTTATACCGGAGAATTTTTTTTTTTTTTTTTGTTAGTTTAGCATTTCAGCCTAGATACAAGATTTTAGTTATTCAACATTATCTTACAAAATAATACAGTCGATTCACGAGACACTCTTCGTTTATGTGACAAGAACATACTAGCAAATATAATCTTAAACGTAATTATCTACGTTATTATAATGCTCTTTGTCAACTTATTTGATTATCATCGTGTATAAAATGCTAGGAATCTCCCCAGGCAAAGCTGTTATTAATACATTATACATTTTAAGGTGAATTTAAATGAACTAATTATAAATCCCTATAATTTTGTCATTGTACATTTTATTCACAATGTCAACATCAAGCATACAATCTTAAAAAGTTTTAATGTAGAATATTCGTTTTGAATAATTTTATTGTTTTGTTTTCCACAAATAATTTAGATGGTAATAATTTATTATCTGCGCGATTATTTAATTGACATAATTTACAAATTCACAAAATAAGAAAATAAAAACGTAAGACATATCTTCATGACGCCGAGATAAGGCCGTTTCACCTTAGTAATTTCTAATGGCGTAGAGCAAAAGTATATTTATTTATTTAAAATATTTTTGGACAGATACAACTGTTTGATTTATGAATATTATGAAATAAATGTTACTCAAAAAACGTGTACTATAAAATATGCTTATCATTCGACTAAAATCAAACTTTGCGCACGCGTAGTGCCTCGTTTGATTACATTCGTTAGTTTTTCACGTCACTACAACAATTTACCCGTACATAGGAATAAAATATTCTAAATTAGTGATGTAAACGAGACATTTCTGATCAATAGAATTTTCTTGAAACATTTTTACAATAAAAGAAGAATAAACATTTATAAATGAATTGAGTCAAACTAATAAAAAATAACTTTAATTCTTACAATATCAATGTGGCAATGGACAATGACCAATAAAAATAAATAGATTCAAGTTGTGTTTCAAAAATAAAATATTTAGTTTTTATGACACACATATGTTTTAGAAATGTCTTGAAATTCACTCCAATAGATTTTTCAAAAATTAAATTTATGAAATTTTACATCACTATTCTAAACCAATCTCTCATATTAGCACATCGCGTAGGTGTGAAACTACAGTCTTACGCGGAGGTCAGACGTATTATAATTATCTCGATGAACGGACAATGATACCATGCTCTAATCCATTGATGGCCAATCCGCGGTTCGCGGGTCGCATGCAGCCCGCCTTGTAAAGTTTGCGGCCCGAGACATTTATCAAATAATTACAAAAAAAAAAAAAAAATTATTTTTGTGCCAATAGAATATTCTGGAATGCCCGCACAACGCGGTATCTGTATTATTAACAACGTAATCGCAACAAAAGTAATAATTCTAATTTAAATCTAATAAAAATGTATACGAGTAGACACCAGCTTATAGCAAATTCTATTGTTAAAATAAAACGTGGCCAATAACAGTCATAATCTGTCCGTTCGCTGTGACTGTTGAAGTGCGTTCAGTGTTAATTGTGTATGCGTTGTAACTGCGGGAAAAATATTTTAGTACGTACTTTTTTTTCGGCAAAAGAAGGTTTTTAGCAATTTTAAATATCAGTGCGAAGAAAAGAATAATAGTAGACGAAAATAGAAAGTACTTCTTTATAATTCAAAACACAAAATTAATGTGTTTGATTTGCCGAGAAACAGTCGCTGTATTTGAAGAATATTACGTTAAAAGGCATTATGAAACAAAACATAATGATTATTTGAAATTTAGTTGTGAAGTGAAACAATCGAAGCTCGGGGAATTTATATCACAATTAAAAACTCAACAAAAAATGTTTAGTTCAGCATTACAGCAACCATTTAATATTGTGAAAGCAAATTATTCTGTCACATTTTTGATTGCAAAAAAAAAAATGAAAAAAAATTCAGATGGTGAATTTGTGAAAGAATGTTTGGAAACTGTAGCAAAAGATATTTTACCTGATAAAAATAAACTATTATAAGCTATTATATGTAATATATATTATCTATGTTAATAAATTATGAGTCATAGTAAAAACAATAATAATAATTCATTCTGTTTATTTCAAATAATTAATACATCAAAACTTATTTTATAATAATAATTAATTTTGTTTATAATGTTTACTATAAATACTATACATTTTTTTTTTTTTTTTGTATTGGGGCAAAATACTTTTATAACTTTATATGTGGCCCGCAGGATTGTAATATATTTACAAAGTGACCCGCAAGATCATTTGGATTGGTCACCCCTGCTCTAGTCGTGTACCATAGGAATCCAATAACTTTACATGCAGTAGCGGCTTGAATTTTTGTTCCCTTGAATCACATTTAATATTCTTACACTGAGTTACATCATTCACCTTAAAAAAATGTTCACTGCCCTCCAAGAAGTGAATTCTTAGATTATACGTATGTGGTTAAAAAACAGGTGCTTAATTGGTATATACAGTAAGAAGTAAAAATTCAAGTCATAAGTAACAACAATTTTGGTGATAACCTTAGATCCACGAGTCTTATAAGCGGCGTCTACTGTATTTATAATTTAGTTGTCAACCTTTGAAAATTGTTCATATTACGTTTTCCAATCATACGACACCCACCAATATTTTTGCGAATCACGTGATTCTCCAATGTATCTCTTTCGAGCCGCCACTGCGGCTACATGTTTCGGTGACGACTATCGCGTACAGACCTAAACAAAAATATTATTATTATTATTATTATCTCGCTGGTTGACGTGACCGTATTGTTTTGTGTTTGCAGCTTTGACGTAAGAGGCATGCCGCTGGATCAAGCACACCATTATTCATCGCCGGATGTGTTCGGCAACCGTGCCTCCTTCCGGACAGTTACAGATCCGGCTTGTCTGTTGGTGGATGAAGTGCACCGGAACGACGAAGGAGTGTACAGATGTCGTGTGGATTTCCGAAATTCCGCCACCAAGAGTTTCCGGTACAACTTGTCCGTTATCGGTAAGTGAGATCTTCTGTTCCGCGATATTATATATTATATTATGTGGCGGAATTCGTATAATATTATACTGATACGAGCAGACATATTATTATTGCGGTAACGAAATTTTTCTGTCGCGCCACACAGTATGGTACTTGTCGAGTGTAGGAGCAACGCGGCATGACGATTGTTCGGTAAATATTATACGGATAAATATTTTTTTTTTTTGTGCATTGTTCGTATGGTTTATTTATTTATTTAAATTTACCTGCGAACTGTGTATACTACTTATACGAGGGGTAAGTTATATCCCGTGCTCGTGTGTATGTCTTATAATATTATTATACCTATTCAGGCGGACGTGTCGGGTTTATGTTTTATTATTATTTATTATTATAGGTTAGGCATTTTGAGTTATTAGGTAAACGATAATAATCATGAATATGAATTACTGCGATAGTCCGATAAACATTTATTATTATTTTATTCCGAAAAACCTGAATATGGAACGGAGCCAATACAAAACAATATGAAAAAGAAGAAAAAAGAAAACACCAGTGCCTATAATACAACCAATTAGAATATGATTACTTTATGAATATAATATTATATAAAAGTGACGTTGTTATATTTAAAGATAATAATATAATGTAGCTTATGATATTGTGTCAAAGTTAAACAGAATGACAATAATTTATCGTTTTAAATAAGAAGTTAAATTGATAGGTAACACTTATATTGGGTTAGGATATTATAACAATGATATTTACTTCATAAAAGTAACAATTTATAAGACAATCAAAAGTCAAATGCACGCAGTAGTAACCTACTATTATAAAGTTCAAGAGACCAATATTTATTATTCCTTACTAATATAATAGTAATATCCGTGCTGTGCAGCGTATTCGCGTGTTGACAGTCATAAATAGAGATATCTAGTTATAACGACCAGCCAATAACTCAAATACAATATCATATCGAATTGGCCAAAATGTAAATAATGTAAGAACTTATAGTTTATACTTTACGAACTGTGTGGTAGTTTTTAACTATCTATAACGATTGTCCCGAACTTTAAGAAATAAAAAATATCTAACATATTCACGCGAAAAACATAATACCATAATATTAAATAACATTCAGTAATAGTATATATTTATTATAAACCTATTAAACCGTATAGGTATACGGTGTGTAATGAAAATTATTGGCATATGTAATTACCAACAACTTTTATTCTTATTAATTTTTTAAGAAATTATATTTAATTCAGATATTATATAAAATTAATTGTTATTTATAAAACCAATATTGATTAAATCATAAGGTTATTACATAATTATACTTAGTTGATTGAATTTGTCAGTTATTTCTG
Organism: Pentalonia nigronervosa; assembly: GCA_014851325.1. Taxonomy (NCBI): domain Eukaryota; kingdom Metazoa; phylum Arthropoda; class Insecta; order Hemiptera; family Aphididae; genus Pentalonia; species Pentalonia nigronervosa. The sequence continues at coordinate 173,215 of JACXSJ010000539.1, read as the reverse complement.
TTATAACCTGTACAGCCATACCTATACACGTTTTAAGCAATATTACGGATTATTATTGACTTTCAATAAAATGTGTTGTACGAAACAATCTATTTGTATGTCATTCTGTTTCAACTGTGTTTTAATTATTTTAGCAAAAATAACGAAATATGTAAGTCATTTTCCATGTACTTCTGCTATGTCAAGTAGGGAACAACGCCACCGCCGTCGTTATTTGACTTTATTATACGAACGCATAAACCCAACAATTTAGGAAACCTCATTCTGCGAGAGTGCTAAATTCTTGGTTTCTAAACGTATTTTAGTTCAACGAAATAAACTAACTGTAATTTTATGTACAGTTTAAAATTAATTTGGTAACATTTATATGTTGGCGCCTATTTAGTTTTTCTTTAATATGAATTTATATTAAATAATCATATTTTGATATTTTTTAATACTGTTTAGTATACACTTATCTTGAATAGAAAATCGTTATAAAAGTATTTATTTATTTGACTGTAGTATTAAGTTAATTACTTTAATTGGAATTAATTATATTAAAGTATTGGTTTGGTGACTAACGGATAGAGAAAACGGGGAAATTTGGTGTTCCAAACCAATGTTTAGAAATCTATAATAGGTGTGAAGCAATAAAAAATTTTGTAAAAAATTCATAATCCATAATCCTTGTTGAATATGATGACTGTGGTGTGTACGTGTGCGATTTTACAAAAAAAAAAAAAAACATTGTAAATAACAAAACATAAGGCGGTAATTGATTTAAACAAATTGTACGTTTATGTCAACAATAATTACATCGATCCGGTTTTCCACAGAATTTAAAAAAAAATTTCATCTAGTTTTGTGTTGTTGTTAATATATGAATAATTTATTATGAACTGATTTTAAATTAACACGGTAAACGTGGTATTACCACTAAAGCCTAAAATGAATCATTATTCGTGTGGTTTAAGCTTTCACGTGTAATTATTGACTGAAATCCAATTCAACATTTTATTTTTATTTTTAAACTGCATAACAAAATTAATTCAATCCATAGTGGCAAATTGTAATAAACTTTCATTTAAAATTAGTTTACACAATAATTGCTTGCAGACAAATATTTAATTAAAAAAAATATACCAAACGAACAACATTTATAATATGTACAACTTAATTGAAAAAAAAAATGTTCAATAATTTAATTTCTCTGTTTTACCGAGTTAAACAATTATTCCAGATGTTAGTCGTTCAATAAACTAAAATATATTATATAATATTATTTTTTAACTTTGTGCTTATAATGTCGGCTTTCACTAAATTACCACTATAATAGTACTCAATATCATCATACATTTCTGGACGACGACTCATGTTTCTAGTCACGTTTCAATAAATATTTCATTCGAAATAATTGTAAATATAGTCTTTAAATACACTTAAAAATTTGAATATATTCATTATTGGAGAAAAATGAAAATGAGCGTGCTTATGGTTCGTTATTGAGATCGGTTCGTGTATAACTAACCAACTACTCTTTAATTGGACAAGATTACGTGTAAATATCGACAGTCACTTTGTTTGAAAGAACAAAGGAGACATAGTTAAACATCATTTTACATTAGTTTTGCTATTTAAACGATATTTACAATTTGTTAGTCCATCACTATGCAAATAACATAAGCCATCAACGAAAATCCATCGTTTACGATATTCTGTTAAAATATTTTTATTCAAAAACAATATCAGTTATTAGGACATATGTGTATAGAAATTTTCCAAGACATATTCTTCAATCTAGCTTAAAAGATTAAAAGAAAATTAAACGTATTTTTTTTTTAAACATACTTAACGTTTATTTATAAGGCTCAATTGTTTTCAGTTTTTTCAGTTTTAGATGATTATAATTTTTCATAAGGTTATAAGTGGAAAACACATAATGAAGTAACAAGAAAAATCATTAAACAGATCATACATATTCAATCCAAAAAATTGGATTTTAAATCAATTTTTTATTTTTCTTGGCTTTATAACTTGTAAGATTTTTGGCCACCGCAGTCATTACTGTTCTTAAGACATTTTAGTGCTGGATTTTTACATTTTATTTCGTGCTCAATAGAATAATATAAATAATAAAAACGTGTACGATGATTGTTATCACTTTCTACAGACATAAGTATTATATTATTCAAGTAAAAATATCACAATGGCTTTTTCTTTTATTCGCTCGCATTGTGGTGAGATTAGTCTTCTTGTATGGTTTTACCTTATACTAAAGAAGTTTCGTAGAATGTACACAAGTCGGGTATGTACTTGTGCGTACATTGAAATCTTAACTGTTGTGTATTATTACTATACGCAATGTAACGAAGGTATATAATATTATTATTGTGACCTTAGACAGTGATATAAGCGTGGAAAATGACAATGAGTAATAATAACGTATTATGTACGGGGCTCATTTATTGTTCCCGAAAGGGTCATACTGAAAAAGGTCCACTACCTTTCTGTTGATGTTATTTTTCAATATCTAATTAATATGCACACTTCATGTTTAACTTTAAAAGCATTAATCAAAATGAATAAAGCAAATTAATAAAAGAGCTGCCTACCTACTTACAATAAGTAATATTTACTTTCAGAAGTTAATAATAGATTCATTTATAACTGAGTCTATAATATAAATTATTACTTTTTCATTGACAATAATTCCGATGTAAAGTAGCTGGTGTGCGATATTTCTAATGTTGATGAAAAAAATGCGTTCAAGGAAAAAATTAGATTACTTTGGTTACATAATTTAAGTTCAAATAGTATTAAAAATGGATATCTTTCTATAATTTATTGCATAGTATAGTCATATGTATATTAAAATAATTGTATACTTTATATAAAAAAAATAATTGTATTGTTTTTATTGTTCAAAAATACTGTAAAAATTCTATTCAAAAGGTTGGCTATATAATTTATTTTAATTTTTAAAATGTTATTAAATTATTTTATTAAAATATGTACTAGTCTTATCCTTCATCAAAATTATCTTTGTGTAATTTAAATATAAAAATTAATGCCCCAAGTGTATCATAATTCAAAATATTTCTATATTTTTTAACAAATTTTGAATTGTGTCAATTTATTATGATAGCTGATAATAATTTCTGAAATTAAAACACATTATATAGATTTTTAATAAATATTTATACATTTTATTTTGCTCAAACTTAGCAAACTTTCGCTTACTTTAGAAATACTTCCATCAATTACATAATTTTGACGTATTTATTTAATTATTTATTTATTCGTTTAGTGAAATCGGTTTTTTTTCTAATATAAATATTTGAAATAAATAATACCTATATTATATATTATATAAAAAAAAAAAAACAGAACTGTTTGAAATATATACAATGTATTGATATTATATATATATATATATATATATATATATATATATATATATATATATATATTGTTTATAATAAATTATATTATATTTATATAATGGAATTATGATTTATTATTTTATAGTACATCATTTGAATTGACCGTCATACATTAAATTTAACTTATTATTTTAATAAATAAAACCATTAATAATTTATTGGTCTTTTGAAATGGAACCAATTGCAAACATTATTTTTATCATAGGTACCCTTTAAAATAATTAAATACAGTAGGAATATAAGATACATTATACCATAGGACTATAGTTTAATTGAAATACTTATTATGCATAGATAGTCCGGTCTGCTTTATAAAAGTGAACTATTTTAAAATATAGTATTTTGTGTTTAATATTGAATTTTTCAGTGGTGATAAATATAATATTTTGAGTTTAACAACTTTTTACACGAATATTTATGGACTTTAATGTGATAGTTTAAATTAATATACAAATTTTACAGTTTAAAATAATTCGACCTATTATTCTATTATAGTTATGTTTAGCTTTAATGTGTTGTTAAATTATTTTAAAGTTAAAACAAATATACTTTTATAGATCTTCTGTTTTATAATTATTGGTTACTACTTAGCTATTTCTATATTATAATATTATTATTCATTATAAATAGATAAAAAATTTGAAATTTGGATCTGAAATAAACCAAAAAACCTATTTTATGATAAATTTAATGATTATATGTAGAGCGATAATATTAATTTAAACAAAAATAAAAATACATTTTTATTTTTCTTATTTTATATTTCCGAAGAAAATTGTTGTACCAATAACAAAATCTATTTTTAAATATAATTGTCTATTTTTTTTATAACATTTATTGACACTAGCTTATTGATTATGATTTATGACCATCTAAAGTTTGGTAAATTCGTGAATAGTTTTGATTAAAATAATGTAAAAATAAATAATTATTTCTTTTTATCCCAAGATTAAATGAAATTATAGTATTTTTGTTTTTGTTTTACGTTAGATTTTTGATTGAAATATAAAATATATAAAATTGTTTTAAAATACATTTATTTTTTTCTTGTAAATTAAATAGAATAAATCTATTCTATACATTTATTTTCTTAATTTCAATTTCAATTATAAATTGATTTATTAAACCTAATATTATCGTACAGTTATTAAAATTGTTAACCAAAGTTGATGAATCAACAATCGATATTTTTATAAAATATACTACTTATAATGGTACAATAAAAAAATATATAGTTGTCTCTATATTTTATAACTAACCGCGATGTTTTTTACGTTTGCGTTATTTAATGTGATTCGTGTTATTATTTATAGCGCGGAGTATCCATTTATTACCAAATAATTTTCAGGGTTTTCGGGCACGATAATGATATACCTAGTAAATATACGTCAGTTTTACGTATTATGTTGCCATCGTACAATAACACAGGCTACACATGCTTTCGTATAACGTGTCGTTTATATCTTTAATTCAAAAAGGCAACAGAATCATCTGTTATTATAACAGAACTGACTTATTTCGTATTCAAAACGCAAACTGCGTTTTTAAGTTTTGAATTTACGACTATCAAAGGCATATACATACGTCATACCTACCTACCTACTGTTTACGGTGGATTGCTTACCGATCAAGTTTATCAACAATATAACATAATAATATGTGTTTATCGATGGTCTGATTTAACTTTTGCGTAGATATAGTTTTATCGAAAAATGTCTTTCAGTTTGCTGTTAATCCACTTACAACGTCGTCAGTATCTTACGTACCTACATCGGATAATCACAAAAATATAATCATTAATAAACTCTCGTGTGTTACAACTCTTTACCGTTGGCTGGCAGTTGTCGTAAATCATTATAATAATTGAAGTGATGTGATATACGCTTTTTAGAATTATTTTCCGGCCATTGAAATGGCATCACACATAATAATAATATAAAATATACACCTATTATTTAATATTATAATAATATAATACGGTAAATTGTATCAGTATATCATATTCGCTGGCGTGCATTCAAACAAAATAATTAATTAAATCGAAAAACAGCTTTGAAACCAATATAGTTAGGTATAATAGTATAGTCTGTTGATATAATATTTTTTTCATGTACGAAGTACGCTATAATATATAAAACGTGATTACGGTTAACCGGTGATAAATATTAAAAAACTGCAGGCGATTTCAACGAAATCGGTTTATATTACATTTTTGTTTAAGTGTACAACTATATAAGTATTACAGGTAATACCACACGATTTAAGGGATGTATAATAACTTTTCATAAAAATTGTTATTATGCTTTTAAGAATTTATGTATAAAAAAAAAAATTGGTTACTTAGTGATTTTAATTCTACTTATTAATAATCTTATAATAATTAGTGTATGTATATAATATTATACACGTAAATTTATGACTTATTATAATTAGGTATTTACATTTTAATTCTAAGTCATCTTTTAAAATGTACTAAAAATTAAAAATAAATAATATCTCACAGTTCACTTATTTTTTTCCAAATAATTCTAAGCAATTATCGGTTGTATTATATAATTATGCACATATTTATTTTAAATTTTCATTGCGTATTCATACTATCTAACAAATTAAAAGTTAAGGTTTGAATACACTTCCACGAGCTCTATAAAACAAATAACTAAATATTATTAAAATATATTATACTTAACTATAGCGAATGCGATTCAAAATAATAGGGAAAATAACAAACTAATTCTACTTGAATTGATTCAGTAAGTGAACAGTTTGTTGTTGAATAACATTTAAGCTTTTTTTTATTTACAAATAAAAATGTAATCATACATAAGTAAAACAAGTTTGAAACGTTCAAATATTCATAAACAGCAAAACCATATTTTGAAAAGTATATCATATCTAGAAAATAACCAACACAAATATTTTGTTGAAACTATTAAAGTATTTACAGTAATTGAGTTTTTGAATTAAAACAAAATCAATTTTGTTGAAATCCAAATCTCCCTTTATTTATTTCTTTAAAAGGACTGGGAATTTTTAATATATTATGCCCACGAAGTAACAACTAGAATCTAGTTACAATATCTAATTTTTTTTTATCAGAAATCACCCTCGAAATTGAAGATATGATTACTTTTTTGTCATAAAAAGTGCCTTTAGACACACACATATATATATTTTAAAACACGCACATATTGTTAAACCAATAAGTACATTCATTGCAAAGTTCAAATATTATTTTCTTTATAATAACATTTAAATATACATTATCGTTAAATATTCAAATTTTCTAAAAAAACCTAATGTTAGAGTAATGAAAAATAAAATAATAAAATTTTGTTTTAATTTATTGAACATCATAAAGTGTATAATTTTAATTTACGTACGTACCTACATACCGGAGAAAATGTTTGCACTATAAATTTATTAATAGTACAAAGTATACAGTTTGGTTAAGGTTTCGCATAATATTATGTGCTTTATGCGTTTAATTGCATTTCATAGTTTTCGTGTAAACTAATATTATTTGTAATTCGGGACTGACACCAAACAGCCACATTACTTTAAACAAGGTAGGCTGTTATATTATATTACCTGATGGAACAACTTTCTAACAGCTATGGATGGCATAACAGCTTGAAGTTTTAAATATTTTAATAAAAGAGATAATTTTTAAATGTTTTGATTGGTTATCATAAGGGCGAGTAGGTAAATACTTCAAACGGTTAACAATATTATGTTAATTTCAGAAAACGTGTATTTTAATGAACTCAACTAAGAGTTATTTTAAAAGGATATGTTTTATTTTTTAAAATGTAGAATAAAATGTAATAATATTTAATTACATATAATTATTAATTTATTTTGAAGTTACTCATTTTTTATTTTTTTAAGTCTATAACACTGATCTTTGGTATTTATAATAAAATACTAGTAATTAAATCGGTTCTAAAATATTATAATTTAAATAATTAATTGCTAAATGGATAATAATACATTTTATAACAATTATTTTTTATTTTTAACGAATATTTAAATATTAAAACTCTGTATGATTCTCTAGTCTATATTTGAAAATTAAAAATACTTTTGTTAAAAATTTATGGATAGCCAACTAACTTATGCAAAAAAATACTTAAATACGTGTACTAAGTAAATATATTTCTTATAAAAGTATAAAAATATGTTATAAAAGCGTTTTCAAAAATACTTTTTTAAGCTTTATAACTAAGATATATATATATATAAAATTATACATAAGCATAACTAAAAAAAGGATATATATATTTTAGAAATAGTGTTTATAAAGTTAGTTTTTTTGAATAATAGACCTAAATGAAGCTACTAAATACTAACAATAATTTAATAAAAAACAAATAATTACATCAAAATAATTTATTTTTAAAAATTTACTCTTTAATCTTAATAAATAAATGCACACATAATTTTTATTATATGTTATGCCTTTTATATTTTTACACACTGCTATAATATGAAGTTGAATCCAAACTCGAGTATAAATTAAATTTAGAATTTCGCAGAAAAATCAAAAATTTGAATTTCTTTTGAAGAACGATTTATTAGTTATCTTAGCTGATAGAATACTAGATAGTGATGAAAAAATCAAGTAGTATACAGGTATTGTGTGAATAATAATTAGTATTGATGAATAACTTTCTCCATAATATTATACTATATTATTTATAATAGTTCTGTAAGTAACGTAGTAATATAATTTTTCTAATACTATTTTATAATTTAGTGTGTATATAAAAATTGAAACATTAAGCACTTATTCAAAAAAGTTGATAAAACATATTAAAAATTAAAAAACTTCATACTTATAAAAAAGTGTTTATTACATTTGTACACAATGCATGGATGTCTAGAACCGTCTCCCGAAAGAACTGTTTCTGAAACTGGTTCTTGGGTAAAATTTAAGAACGTATATTTTTATTGGAACTCATTTTTCACATTGCTTGTAGAACCGAAATATTAAAATTAAACTATACGTTTATGTTTTTTTAAGGTTTTTATTGGTTTTAAAAGAATACTGAACAATATTTTTAAGTCAAAATATGAAACAAAAGTAAGTACGCACTCAAGTGTGTATTTTTCATTGACATACATTTTGTATTTATGCCTATGGTATTTTAGCTCCAAATATTCACATTTTACGACTGACCACTATTATTATTTTATCTACAAACATGCTGATTGAATTGTTGCATATTACAATGTACCAAATGATCAAACAACAGTGATGCGTTTTTCCAACAAGTCATTACTAAATACGAATAATTATACGCAATGATATTAGTAATTTAGTTATTTTTAATTATTCAATATATTTAATATTAGCCGAGTGTCATCAACTATAATTTTTAACTACTTTAATTTTGGCAAGGCGAAAAACCCATATAATTGTAAGTTATAATATGTGATTCAGTATTTTGTTTAAGGTCTCGTGATTAAAATATCTAATAAAAAAAGAGATAAAGTTATAGGAATAATTAGAAACTCTATTACGGTATACAATATTATAATATTTGTGTACTTAAATATTTTATTTGTTGATTATGATTAAAATAGGTAGGTGCCTAAGTCGTTTTCCTCAAAATAACGTTTCTATATAAATTCTATTATTTTTATTTCGCTAGCGGGTTATTGTGTATGAGTATTAGATTTCACTATGACCCAATATCGATTGTCCTCAGACATAAACCAAGTCCACGGAGAAGAGTGTTTGGCTGACAATAATGATAAGGTGAGAAAACAATTTCTACGTAATCCCATGGTCAGATCGCATAGCTCCGGATTTATAATATCTGTAAAATCCAGAAGCCTGTGTTAAAATATCTCTGTCAAACTGTAGAAACTCTAAGCAGTCGAATCACGTATGAACCAGTAGCCTTTTATTATGATAAGCCGATTTTATCGCATCGATTTTTATCCACATTTATACTCGTATACTCCAAATTGGTTTTTCGGGATCATCGCACGCTTCTCTCTCTCTCTCTCTCTCTCTCTCTCTCTATATATATATATATATATATATATATTAGTATTCGAAATGATCATAAATAAATATGTACATTTATTATAGAATATCTCGCAGGTGTAATATACTGAGTCCTGGAAGTTTACTGATTGCCAAAAGATAATTGAATATAATGTAAATTATTTTCAATTTGAAGTTTAGTTCGATAATAATATCATCGATACGAAACATAATATTTTTCTGTAGCAAACGTATAAAAAATATTTGATTTTCTATTCGCGAGATTAGCGTTTTATTAGCCGAGGTCAGTAATTCGTAGGAAAATACAAACGATAACAATATGCAATAGTTTTTTTTTTTTTTTATCATCTTCGCTGGTTAAAAAATATTCCAACACTCTATTCTTGTTGCGTACGTTATTATTTGATACTTTTAGTTATTGCACTGACATGGTACACTTTATCTAACCTTTGTATGATTATGCTGTCCAAATAAAATTTAGATAACTCAATTGAACGATTTCAAATGACGGTCAATTTAACAGTGGTTTACCGCCATTTTAGACGAAATCGGCGTTACCACGCTTAACGCATCACCACTTGATTCTTATTACCCACCCACAAATGGAACCTTTTCGAGTGCAGTCTATTAACCGACATGTGAATATCTTTTACTGCTTGACCCCAGCGACCCGTTATTTTTCGTAAATATCACAATAAACTTCTATAAAAATTATATTTTGTAAAACATAATAATGTCACATTATGTCTAATAGATGGTTTATTTCGGTACAATATACATGAAAAGCGTGATATTGTATATAGAGGTATGCAAAAATAGTATACAATTTATTAAAATTTGTTTCAGTATTTTCGTTTTTTTGTTGACGTCGTGTTTCCAACAAATATATAAATATTATAATTTATTATGCAATTATTAATTTCCACGGTTTTATAGTGTATTACAAAATAGGTCCTTGATAAGAACTTTAATTTAAATTTATGTATTACAACACAACGTTATTATGAAAGTCATTTTAACTGGTATTTAATTAGTTCTAAGTATGTGATATTAATTATTTATTTAATACCACACGATTACTTACCTAATCATATATAGTCATTGACATCCATTTTGAAATATAAAATAACAATATTATCACAATGTGTTTGCTTTTATGATGCTTGTTTGAAAATTGCATATACAATGCGCCGTGCTGTTATAAAAATATTTATGAATCATTATTATTTATATGCACTAGTGATTTGAATTGTTTGCTGAAATCTAAAGTTTCTTCGTTTAAAATGTTTCAATTTTGTCATAAAACAAAAAAAGATGTTTATTGGTCTCTTTTGGTGTAGGTGACACAATTTCCATTGTATCTATAGTGTCTCTCCGTCGGTGGCTTATGTTCTTAGTGAACAAATCGAATAATGAAAGATCATTAATCAATTAATAGTATTTTTCATCCACGCGAGTCCTGCATATTGTTATCGCTATAGTCTAATCGAGTATTTGAGCTTTTCGTTTACAATCACATATTTTCATTGAACGATAATTTATTAAAATAAAATATAGTTATTAGCTCTGAAATTATAATCTCATCGTACTCTTAGGATTTATATTCACTCAAATGTCAATCAATTAAGAATAACCGTAAAGCCAAAACATTTTCGTAAAACAAAATATTTTATGCTCAATGATCTTAATTAGTGCATTATTTACCTTTCATTTTTATTCCACATATGTTGTGTTAAATTCGTAAAATTTTTAGGAATTTTCTGAAACCACTCTAATAGTATATTGCAACAAAATACTATAGAAAATCGATGATTAAATTATTTATTCCACCCCTCCCCCCTATTAACCTAAATATAATAATATATTATATTTAAAATCGCTTGAACAACGATTATTAGGTCTATGTAATGTTTTATTTCACATTTATATATATACATTATATATGTGTAATTCATTATTCTAAAGTATGCTGACCACTATACACCATTGAAAAAGTATCGTTATGCAACTATCAGAAAGCGGAAGATCAATAAAAAAATGTTTTTATATTGTTTTCCGTAGATAAAACATATTTTATGAAATACCTTACGGCACAGTTACAAAAGCTACATTAGACATTTGAAAGACAAAACGTGTTATAAGTATGATGAAACAAATAATATCTATTTGATATTACAAAACCGGGTTGTTTAACTTGGATATCTGAAGTAATTGTGAGTAACTTTATTTTTTTACTCTGTGAGAGATTAACCCTTTGAGCATCTACTTTAATTACCGATTCCAACAAATGTCCGCATTTTTATTGATTCAGAAATACTAAACAATTACATAGTCGTGTGTGTGTGTGTGTGTGTGTGTGTGTGTGTGTGTGTGTGTGTGTGTGTGTTATACAAATATTACATAAAACAAATTACAATTTACTACACTGGGATACGAATATATAATAACACGTGCCATTGATATAAAGTGTTTAAATTCGTATTTTCAAAAAGGTCCTAATAAATACAAAAAAATATAAATAAAAATAAATATACGAAGTCAGTATTTTTTTTATCAAATTTACATTGAGCGTCAGTACTTTCCAGTGGTATAATAATACTCGCGGATTGTTCACGCGATTATGGCAGGCAAAATATCATATTATACTGACCCCACGCCAAATTCAAATATTATTCAAATGCGCTATAATAATATATTGGGGTTAGTAATCATCCATCAATCATCACACGCATTCGCACACTGTTTTTACTGATCGATACGGTCGGCCATCGTTACAATGCAAATGTTTCGTAGGTTCGTGGACCATAATAATTTATACTATATACTTTTACTGTTATACGGATGATGTGTTTTTATTATACGTACAAGCGAAAATTATTTCGTTCGCACTGTTCGAAGTTAAACGAATTGTTAGATTATGGAATCGTCCAACAGTTCATCGGGTAGTGTAGATCGCATTATTATGTATACTATTGTACGGTTGAATTCCTTTTCGATCGTCTAGTGTTATTTACTTATCAAACGGACACGCATTATATATTATTATTTTCCGGGCATTTTTATTTTTTATTTGTTCGAGTTCGATGATTTCCGTGTCGAGTAGGCACATTGATGAATGATTTCTGTTAGTTCGTCTTACTTCAAGCTTAACTTTTTAATGAACCTACCGAAAATGTGCAAGCAGTATAGTACGTTTGATGAAAAAATGTCTTGTCGATAATTTTCATAAGGTAAATAAATAATTTAGGTTTAACGTGAGGTTTTCGAGTGCATGAGATATTATATGCACTTTGGTGTAAAGGATCAAAAATATAAGAGAGTTTTGTTGCAATAACGGATATGGAGTGTTTGCCTTGTATGACTGCGCACTACGTTATGACAGTTGATTTCTTTGATCCATCTGGTGAAGGAAACGCGGTGTACCATACGTAATCCCATTGAGAATCCAGAAAATTTAAATAAAAAAAAAAAAAAAAATCCCCTTTATGCACTCGGTGTGTCTGGCAAATAATAAAATAAAAAAAATTGGGAGGAGCTCAAAAGAAATACACGACAGCTGAGTACACTTTCACGTTCAAGGTAAATCAACAAATAAAACGAAGTAGTTTATTTTTATTCCGCAATTTTATAGAAAATTTTCAAGTCAATAAAACAATAAAACAAAAAAAAAAAAAAAAAAAAAATGAAAAGTACACGACTTTTTGAGGTTTATTTCTGTTGGATTTCCCGCACACGACATGCCTATACAATTTTTTACGTATTGATCTTGAACACTGTTCGTCAAGTACTAATAACCAAACGAGATTATTTCATGGAATGTGTTCTTGGAAGGACGCCATAGTGATAATCATGATTGGGTAAAAACCTTTAAAGTTCAAAGCATTTACGACACGTTCACGTCAAGCTTTCGGAAATTTTAAAATGCATTCGAATTCATTAATGTGTTGTACAAAACGGTTTAACAGTTGTACACGTCGATGGATTTAGGAATTAAACATAAATATAATAAATTTGAATGTATTACTGGAACATGCATTGTAATAATAATTGAATACAATGTATTACTTGGGTACGTTGAATAGAGTAAACAGAACCGATTGTTTAGATTTTACATCGAACCTTTTATTTTATCCAAACTGTGAACATTATGCACTACTTAAGTAATGATGTACGATTTTAATAACTCTAAAAAAAACAAAAAAAAAAAAAACTAATATAATTCAAGTTGATTTAATTTTAAATACACTTTAAAAAATTAATAGTTATTATTATCACATTCGTGGTTAAACTTAAAATGTTTCCAAGTAAAAATCGTATTTTATTATTTTTAAAGTAGGTAACCGAATATTATAATATGACGTTCGAACCGCGAAACCTCTTCTACCGTATTAGACTTTTGAAATATGTAAATACTATTTGAAGGCACTGGTGGGTATGTGAAATACATGGAATTTATTTCACAATAAAAAGAAACTCTTTCATCAATATTTTCATGATGACGAGTTCACCGGATATCTAAAGATAAAAAAAATAAAAACTTTTTACGATTTCCAACACCGAAACAGTGGGTTGCGTTTATGGTAAGGTAATTTACATAACGTAGCAATGACTGTGCAAAGCAAAAAGAATAAATTTGGTCTAAAACGGTCATAAACATCGTGTACTTTAAAGCAAATCGTTTTCATCGAGCCTGTATAGGTGATTTTTCCATAGAATCGTTATTGTTTAGAATTTATCGTATGGCGTGCAGGCGCCCATTTTTATAATAATACTTAACCTATATTATTATCATTATGTTATTGACAACACGGTATTAAGATTTTGAGCGATTAAAAAATCAAATATATTATTATGACGTACTGCAGTTGCAGTAGAACTCGAGAATCAGAGTCGATGAACACGAATCTACATCACAGACGATTGCCCGCAATCAGTGGCACGCCCAACCTTATGACTGGGTGTAGTAGTCACTACACATTAAAAATTATGTAGAGAAGAATATTTAAAGAAAAATATTTAATAACATTTAGTTATTAGGAGGGTAAATAAACATTTTCCCTCCGACTATTTTCGATGTAGTAAGTTACCCCCCCCCCCACCCTATATATTTTTGATGAGGACATTTTCCACCATTTTTTTTTTTTTTGTTTTTTGTTTACTATTTAATAATATTGAATTTAATGATATTATATTATTTATTATTTAATATGAGATTATTTTTTTTTTTAAATATAAAATATATAATTTTTTTTTATTTTCATAAATATAACAAATTATAGATGTATACCTATATTTTTGATTAATTGAACTATTTGAAACAATAAAAACTACAATTAAAATAATTAAAAAAAATAAGAGTATATATAAAAAATAAAAGATTGTCTAAATAAAATATAATTAATAATTAATAAAAATGGTTAAAAATCTTGACATAAAAATGATACATTTTGTAAAAAATCTTTAATTTGTGATTTTCTTGTTATTTCTAAACACATATTTTTTAGCCTTTGTCTATATTTATTTATTTATTTTTTTTTGTTTATTAGGAGACATATTAAAATATAGGTCACTTTTAAGATTAAATTCAGTCAATAGTCACTTTTTTAAGTAGCTTTAACCACTCTCAGTCCTTATGATATTTACACATTGGTACATTAATATTTACCAATATTAACAATTAATTTAACAAAAAAAAAAAAAAAAAAAAAACAATTAAATTTTGAGTTTTGGATGAGTAGGTGGGTAAAATGTTATCTTGCTATACCTGACAAATATGTCTTGAGCGCAGCTGCCTTCTACAGCAACTATAGTAATAATATACTAGAAACAATAATAATAACATAAGGCTACAGCTCTCAGGTTCGTTTCGACGGGTTGACCTCCGGCGGACGGCTGCATTATCGGTGTTGTGTTCTATATATATATATATATAGTAATATCATTGTGGAAATAAATATATCGTGGTAGGGATGGAATAGCGGACGACGACAGAAGACAAGAGAGGTACAGTGGAAGTGTCAGAACAAATCATCAGTCAAATAGGACATTTTAATATCGTACAACAGATATCTATTAAAATCGGTTTCGTTGGAGGGGTGGAGAAACGGAGCTGACAAGTGAAAAAGAAACGGCGGGGTGCGGGCACGCCTAAAAAAAATCAAGTCATATTAATATTATTATATTTTATGTTTTACTGCGTTCCTGTTGTGTATTCTGTACGATATAGGCAGGTAAAAATTAGGGCGAGGCGGGGAAACGAAAGTGCCATCGTAGTACCTATACAGTACATATTGTAATAATAAATATAATATTATTATATCGCCGTATAACAATTCGATAATAATACAATATAATCCATAAGACTGCCCTGCAGTATTCTAATAATTAAAAAAATCATTGGCGTGTTCGGCCAATTGTTCGGGCGGACCGATTTCGTCGCGTGCCGTTCGGTGTGCACCCACAACGTAATTAATGTTTAGGGTACCTGCCTACCTTATATTATTATTATTATTCATAATAACGATAATGTGTTTTGGCCGCAGACTGCCGTCACCGATTGATTGCCACGTTAGTAGTGGTGGAGGGGTGGTCACTAAAAACGAATTAATACCTACGATTTTTGGACCCTCCTCCAACCATCGGACAATGATAATAACGGACGGACGATGCGCGATGCTTGTGGCGCGCAGCAGTTGTATTCGTAGAGATGCGTGTACCGTAAATTTTACCAATTTTATTTTTTACTCCAAAAAAATATCGTGTGACCCCTTCGATCAGGTGGAATCAAAAACGCATTTCCCGAATTGTAAAGAGATATTGGTAATTATTTTACCAGTTATATTTTCTGTTATCTCGTCACTGTTTAACATGGTCAGACGTCAATCGAGATACATTTACGGTTTTTTATTGTTATTATTAGAAAAAACTCAATTTGGCAAGTATACGACGATCAAAATAACAATCGTGTTTACTAATAAAAAGATGACTCTAAGATATAGCTATTCTACTATTTTTACCACTTTACTGGTAAATTTACAGTTATTTTTTTTTACGGAAATTCTCCATCACTACGCATTCGTTTTGTTATGTCGTTCCGTGATGGGTTAGGGGCACCGATCGTGCGTTTGACGACCAATATTATAGTTTAATAATGCGGCGATTGTTGTTATTTGTATTTGTCGAAACGGAGAAGAGAATTTAAACGATTATCGTCAACTGTCAGACATGCGATTTAATGGCGCATTGCAATGACGGGAAACCAGCGCGGTAATCGCTAAAACTAAAATATTATCATTTCCGACACGAGCTTAAAAAAAAAATAATAAATTAAAAATACATCAAAAATTAAAAACCCATCAAACGCCGCGTAAAACTATCACAATATTGTTATTATAACGTGTAGTTTAAGTAGGTACGTCGTACGGAATTTCTTATTATAATATCGTGGTTGTGGTGAATACATTTTTTTTCAAAACAAACATATTATATTATTATTATTTGAATCGGTTAATTTAATTTTCCGTTAGAAAAGTTGCGCGTGCGTAAGTATATCATGTACACGTGTAAAATATGTAAATGAAAAACATCATTTAGGTAGGTTTTTTATTATGTATAATACTATATATGGTATGATATATACCACCAACTGCTCTTATGATGTATACATCTTAAGAAGCTCATGAAAACAATAGACACGACAAAAATTCATTTAAATACCTCGACGCGAAAATATTCAGCCATACGTTAGAAACATATTATTTTATTTATACGATGAGAACGTCATAATATTATTTTTTCATAAATGTGTACGGACAAATTCCCAATATTAATACTTGATAAGCATACATTTTCGTTTTTGTAAATAAGAGTCGAGCCCGCGATAATAATACACCCATGCGTGGTATATGCAATATAATATTATAAAATACAACTTTCCGACATTTTTTAGAAATTATATAAACACACTTTGAGAATAATTATTATTCTCATCGTAGTAAAATGTGTACAAAATGTTTCTGGTGGGTAACCAAGTAACCGACCGACCGATACGTGAAAAAAAAAATCAAAACCATTAGTTTAATTGTATTATAACCATATTTATTATACACCGTCCACTATCAGTTATAAAATAATGTTGTTGTTGTCGGTGATAAGCCTTGTACCCCACCTCCCTCTCACCCAATCATAACACTTCTAACACCGTATATTTATTATTCCGGACGATGGCAGAATACGATATTATTATGTTGCGTAAATATAGCATAACATATTATTTTGAATAGTTTTGATTACCTGCACAAATAATTACAATAATATTCAACAGCATAAAAATATTATGTACCTACGTCGTGTAACGATCGACCGACGCTGAAATTAACGACTCGGCGTTAAATACGCGGGACTGACAGGAGTTCATTGATTATTTATTTTCAATATCGTGTACAGATATTATGTATTTTATATAACGACAAATAATACGGTTCCAAAAAAATTGATTACAGTACAAGCTGCAGTTGTGACAATATCAAATACTTGTACGTCTCCGTACTTGACACAATGAAATAGTAATATTATCTGTTTAAATTAGATAGGTTTTTAATTCAATAGAGAGTTGGTCTTATAACACGGTCGGACTCTGAATTCGATTTGGTAATGAAGGGGTTGGCTTCAAAAAGTACGAGTTAAGTATCGAAGAATTCGAGAATTAAAAAAAAAAATATATTAAAATGTTTTATTCGAAACAGTTTAATACGTGTTGTTTATTTATTAAATACATATATAGTATATGCATAATTATTTATAATATTTCTTAATATTATTTTTTATATCAAAAAATGTATAAAAAAATAAATAATTCAAAATAGTATTGATTTTTGTTGTTGATTGTATTAAATCGTTTATATCAACCACTTATTTATCAGTTACAATAATACATTAATGAAGTTATTTATGATATTAAATGTACATGCTTGGGGAATGATCACTGCGTATCTACGTCAGTTTTGTGACTTTATATATACAATCGGAACTTTGAGTTATCCACAAAAATATTTGATTTAAATACTATTTTCATGCATTGTTTAATAGGAAAATCTGAGGACTGGGGAAAAAGTTCGAGGTATCGACGATTTCGAGTTAATAAAGTTCGAGGTAACCGAGTTTAACTGTAGTATAATAATATTATTAAAAAAATACAACACACGTACTAAAATAATAGTGCTTGTATTTTATTTTTCTTATTATTTAGTATTTAATAATTTGAATTGTTACCAATTCTTTTATTTTTTTCAAAAAACAGAGATTAGTCATCATCAAATTTACATATTATACTAATATAGTATTGAAATTTACTGTCAATATTTTTTTAAAAAAATAAATAATTAAAATTTTTTTGTATTCAAAATGTAATCTAGTACTTTGCAGAATATTTCCTTTTCAATATAATATAATTATTTTACTATTTTTGACTATACTATTTTATCAAACTAAATGAAACATGAAACACATTTTTTAATAATAAAAATAATAAAATATAAAATTATGACATTCGTATAATAATAAGAAGGTATATAATTATATATGATGCAACATAATTTCAATATTAAAAAATAAGAAATATGTTAATAATTTGAATTCTGTAGATTTTATTTTATGGCCTTATGTATAACATAATAAAATATGTATTAATTGCATTAATTTTATTGTGCGATCTGAAATTATTATAAAATGACGTAGGTAATTGTAAAATGTTATTGACATAAATAGTTTTAATTGACACGATAAATGTATTGTCAAAATAATTGTGTGCGTTGTATTTTAAATTAAAATTCAGTTTTTTCACTGGGTTTATAGAAAGCACGTTTTATTTGTAATTGATGATGAATTATAAACAACTTTTAACTTGAAAAAAATTAAAAAAATACCAAATAATAGTAGGTGAGTACTGATTTTAGATATGTAAACTGATTTTTTTTTTCATTGTGTTTACCCAAAATATTATTGTGGAATCCTTGGGGAGATTGTAATTCTCAATAGTCGGAAGAAACGTCTTATTTCATTGTTTACACTCGTGTTAAACAATTCGTTAGATTTGTTAAATTGTTTCAAAAAAAAGAAAAAAAAATAGAAAGATAATATTTACAGCAGACATAATATTGTATTGTATAGTCGTGTTTAGTAATAAAAATATGGATAGTCACAAAGAAAATGATATTATGAAGTTTCGTATAATTTGGAGTAATAATATAATACGGTTTATAATTTTGTTGTCTTAACAATGAGTGCGAACCTTACTGATCAAATTAAAATTTTAAAATTCTATTTTCTGTTCCGTTAATTTCCAATGGTCGTTAAATTTGATTACCTGACGTAGAATTTTAAATCAATATCTCATAGGAGTATGAATTTATATGTTATGTTATAATACTATGTCATATGAATATTTGATTAACCACTATAATAATTATTCAACGAAATGAATATGACTATTGCCCGCATAAATTTAACAACGAAAATATAATAAACCTTTTTATGGACACCCCGGAGAATAATATAATACCTAAATAATTTGAAATACATAACACATTTTCAAATTTTACGATTTGGGATAAATCTAATTGGAATAATTTGTACCGTACCGATATTTATTGTTATGAGGTAGTAGTGTCGTATACTATTTATTATATTACTGCCGAAAATATAAAATATTAAAAAAAAACACTAATTAAATTATTTTTAGCTCATACATTTTTTATGTTATCAATGATATTGTACTATATTGTTCTCGTGGTACCTATATATTATGTATTTAAAAATTTCAGCTTATGAATGTTGCTTGGACTAATAACTAATAATTTTATTAATACCAATAATATAAAGGTTAATATTATTTAGTTAGATTTTTTGAGTACTATTACGGCGTAATACCTGTGTGTAATATCTAATATAGTGGGGGAGAATGTTAGAAACTTTTTAATAATAAATCTATAAAATAATGCAAATTATATAACAGTCCTCCAAGTTTTATACAATTGAAAAATTAGTGAAAAATAATCAATATAGTACTATTCGTATTGTAATAATTTCGTTTTGGAGTTATCTTGGTATTAAAAAATAAATATTTTAAGGACAAACTAGTAATTATATAAAACGCGTGCTGGAGAATACTATTCAGGTTCGAGCATAATGATCTCAAGAAAAAATAACGAGCTGAAATGAATTAGAGCATAAAATGGGCAAGGTAACGATATCTTTGCCCCACTAAAAATTTGTCGAAGAAACTGTCTCTTCATCACCACATACAAGATATTGCCTATGATTGAAACTTACAATAATTACAATAACACATGGGTTTTATTGAAATCATATTAATGGTATGTACACCACAAAAATGTGTATATAGCCTGCAGGAGAACATACGGCAAGTGTTAGTTGTAAAGGAGGCCCAATAACAAAATATTACAAAAAATCCTATTAATTTACTGCAAGTATGCGTTTTTATTCAGTTCGCGACACTGATCTAATCTACTTGTACACTGCGCTGAGGCATTTAAAAGACAAAGTACATTTCGTAATTAAAGCCGAGAAGACTTTTGCTTTTTACGAACAAGTTGAAAAATTAGTAACGGAGCGATTGCTTGATCCACAAATAATTTTTTGACAACTAAAAAGCTGTCAATGTCGACAACGTATGATTTTAAACGTTACAAAAAGAGAAATTTAGGTCATTGCTCTGCTGTACGGCAAGTGTCTAGTCCGTCTCGTCTTTTAGTAAGTCACTGACCACTGTAACGTATGTGTAAATTCTTAATGATAAACTAATGCTGTCAAAAAACGATTCTGATTTTGTTTTTCCCGATTTTTTGAAAAATATTGTTAATATTTCACTCTTTACCCATCAAAGTACCAACTAGTTCCGATTTTTTACCAAAACTCACACTCAAAGTTGTAAATCCTAGCATTTTTTGTACTATAAAAAATGTCTTCAGCCACACGAAAAACACACATTATTGTAAAATCAATTCATCCATCGCTCAGTTTCGAATCTGAAATGTAATCATTGGTGTGTTACATAAATAAGCACGTGAGCTCGTCAATCGATATATATATATACATTCTGGAATTTCAGAATTTTTTCAAGTCGCGGTTTTTTGTTGTTAGCATAAAAAATATATATATACCTTTTGACATTAAGCCTGGATTTTGACCGAATTTATGAACGTTCGGCCGCGTTTTTCAATGCAAATCTCATACTGTCGTCCTCGACGCTCATCCTACAGTACAAAATTAACTTATTTACTTACGTTAGTATACTTCGTTGGAAATGTTTTTACATATATAAAAATATTAATAGTAATGCTATACATAAAATATAGATCATAGTTACAGTAAACCGTCGATTTATTACGCACACGACGGCATTATAAGAACCCAGCCGTTTCGATAATACAATAATATTAATAATATAAGGATACATATTTTTATTTAAAACGTGCATAATAATATAAAAAAATAGCATTTGTTTACGACTGTATCGTAGAAAAATAAATTAATAATAACGAAACGGAAACTATTCAATTATACGAAACATAAACGGAATTTTTTTCATCTGAGAACAAAAAAAAAACGTATTGACGTAACACATGACCGTTTATAACTACGTATACTATATGATACAAAAATTGAAAACAAAGTGGTTTTGTTCTCTCATATTCAATAAATGCGAAGTCTTAGTGTGTTTATGTGTGAGATACTTTGTTAATCTACAATATGTACATTTTGGTATGCCTTTTAATCGAATAATATATTAATAATAATAATAATCACAAGAAGCTGAGCATAACAATATGCTCGATCTTAAGTTAGTTATACGCCATCAATAATATTAACAACGATTATGGTTTGGAAAATTTTTAACAGAATAAATTTATTGTGTCGGAAACACGCGGGGAGAGGAATATATTCCTATATTAGACTATTATACTTCATGTATACACAGTATAATATTTTAACAGATTGCTCATCACAAAGCATTAGCATTACATTTATGATTTTGCAATAAAATAAAAATTTATCATAGCGCTATTAAAATACCAATACAAACGTTTAAACCGGCGCAAAGAATTATAATCGTTAAAAATTACATTTGGTGAGTAATATTTATTTAAATCACTGACATAATATAATAGCAGGTAATAATGTAATATATGCATACATTGAATATATAAGTATGCGTGCTTACGAAACAAAAGCGAATTCGGTAGTAATAATAATTATAGATGGGGGGGGGGGCGATTTCAAAATAATTGTTTTGAAAAATCGCACAGTTGCATGTGCCTTGGGTTTGCACGAAAATATTAATTTTCCTAGAATAACGTTACTTAAGCTGCACGCATAACATATAACCTAACAGATTTTTGAACTCAACGTTGGGTTGTTGAAAAACCGTTTTCCAATAAAGTTTGTTTAAATGCGACAAACTAATTATTTTACACTGACTGTATCTCTGGATTATAAAATCAATTTATATATTAGACTAGCATAAAAAACAGATGACATAATTTGAGACACGAGGTGAAAGGTTACAAAATTCGATATTGTATCCAAGAAAAATGATGTAAATTATTGAAAAGGAAACCAGATCGGTCGCCATAGGTTGTGTGTTCAAACTGGGAACAGAATAATAATTATACGTAGGGTAGTATGATAATAATTATCCGCTAAAGAAAATAATAATGAAATTCATTGTCTCTCTCTCATGTAGTCGAGTATCTTTAATGATGTGACGACGATAAATTATAATCATATCTATATTATTCAGATATTCACTGGCGAATTGCATCGTTATCACATACGTATCACACGGACTTAACAAAATGTTATTATTGTGAATTAAATAGGTACCTATATAATAAAATAATATTAAGATTGTTTAAAACAATCGGTAGTACATTATTTGGCTTTTAAACAAAGCTCGAAAACCATTATATGCAATTAATAAATTATTATTACTAATTAATGTAACATGATATATGTGTATATATATAAATATGTAATAATACTGATGACAGTAACTAATTATATTAATGTTATCGGGTCCGTCTTAATTTGTAATACACGACAGTTCTCTACGAACATTATTTAAGTGAATTCCGTGTAGCTACGAGACAGTTTTAGTCGTAGGTAATTACCTAAAATTCGTTAGTATCTATTTAATAATATAATTATAATATACCTGATTTCTAACAATTGAAGTTACTTATTTACGATTTAGTATCTATCTACCCCCCCCCTTCTACGGTTATTATATCTATAGACTCCAACGACTCTCCCTGGATATCGTATATTTAACTGGTCACCCCCTTGTCACGTTACATTAATAATTCATAATATTATATTATGTTACTATATTATTATTGTTTTGCTAAACCTAAATAACTATTTAGAAAATTGTCTGAGAATATAAAAAAGGAGCAATATAATAGGATAACGACCTTACATATTTGAAATAAAATAATTTCAACTGTTTGCTGACTAATTTAATAGACAACTATGGTTTATAAAAAAATAGATTATCGTGGGAATAATGAGACAAAAATATTTGCTGATTCAGTGACGATATACCGGTAGACCAATGAGGACTTCTGTTCAATGTCCAAATAATTCACAATGATTAAGGATATGCAAGAGTACCATAACCTATAATTCGATTAGAATGCGCGTGCGACAAGTCGTGGGTTTCATAGCGTTAAAAGTATAAAAAGTCGGGTTAGACTGACTACTGACTCTAAGTCGTATGATATGTTTTTCTAACAATGTTTGCCGCTGGAAATTGTTCTCTGCTACGAAGTCCATTATGGTATTACACATTATCTTACATATTATACGTATTATTCTTATTATTATGTCTATGACGGCCGCGCCGGCTCAACGTCATTCGTTAAAAGTTGCCGACAAACGTCGTCGATTCGAATCACCCGTTTTCGGATAATTGTGCACTTCGGCGACCTTTTGCGATATACGATTGGTTAAAATTATTGCGCGCAGTATTGAACGTTTGTTATTATTATTACTATATGTAATCCTGACGGATAAAAAAAAAATATTGACACGTGTTATTTTACAATGCGCATACCTACCTATAATCTGCATAAATATTATAATAGATATATATATATTATGCCGACGGTCGTGACACGACGAATGAGTTTTATACAAATTGTGATTTATCGGGCGAAGGTAATAATAATGATATCGTATTACAATATAATATATACGTAAATATTGGAATAGCACTGTACCGCGAACGATTCGTGTATACCGCGGTAGCGTTGTTATTTATTATTTGTATCGCACATATTATTAATATACTTATAGAGTGTTACAATACATTTATAATAATACGTCGTGTTTAACATACGTATACGAACCGCCAGATTTTCCATTACGCAAAACAGTACTTCGCGTCAGATATCCAACAACAACAATAATAATAATAATATTGATATAGATTACTATTATGGCATAAGTACAACAGTCTTTCTATCTGTTCGTCCGCTGCTACTTGCCAGGTCGCAGGGGTCACCAATAATTATTATTTTTGAAGGGCCACTCATTAAGAATTTAGACATTTTTTGCGGGCCATCTAAATGTAAAGAACATATTTTTAACGTTTTATATTATTATATATAAAATTGTAAGTAATGAAAACTATTATTTTAATATTATACAAACATTTGAATCAATGCAAAATAAAAATTAATTATTATTATAATATCAATAAAATGCTGTTTGGTAGGAAAAAATTAATCATAGCGAACGCTATTTTCGTTATCATTTAAAGTCGTTCGTTGGTGAGTCGGGGTCAATCTCAAAAAAAAATTTTTGTAGGTCAATGGTTTCCGCCAAAATTTTGATTTTTGTTTCCGCCGCGTATCGTTTTTACCAAAACAAAATGTGGTTAGGTTTATCGCATCTTATAGGTTTTTGCATACCTCAAATTTAGATAATTGCAACTGTTGATTTGAATGTATACATTGTTTTCAACATTTGAAATTAACATTTTTCCGACATACATCGACAGCACTATTATTAGTGGACTAGTGGCTCTCAAACTTCATCTCAATAGTATCGGTAGAAATAGATTTGACGGAAACGAAAATCAAGTTTTTTGGCTAAAACGACTGACGCCCATCGGCAGACGGCCACGTTGTCACCAAATTCAAATAGTTTAAAAATAATAATATGAGTGATAAGATGCACGTAAATTCATATCGTTAATAATTTACCGCACGAAAATCAATTATAATAATTTTATCAAACGACAATTCGTTGACAATTTATTGTAAGAACTATGCTTTTCAAAAATGTTTTTTTTTGCATTGGCATCAAATGAATATGTAAAAAAAAATATTTCAATACAAGTTATAACTTGAAATAATCTAATTAATCATACGTTTTGCATTAAGTAATATTAAAAATGTAAAATACAATAATGTTGTAAGTAGCAATAAATATTATTTCGGTATTTTTTTTTTGTTGCGATGAACTACGAGTATATCTCGCGTTAAATAATTTACGACGAAATGATGGGACATCGTAGTCGGGTAAGACAGCGCACAATAATTAATTACAAATATGGTACACGGCTATAAATATTAAGACTTGTGGCCGCATGGTGGGTTTTAAATGCTTGAATTTTCATTTGGCTTGAGATAATTTTAAGAATTTCGGATACATTGCCGTAATGTCGGTCATTATTGTTAAATTAACTATGGAAACTCATCGCCAACTCGCGTCACTATATTATCAATTACATCTACAACATTACAGCACTACATTTCAAATTCGGTTTGAATTATAAAATTATTTTACCGTCCTCTTCCCTGTTAGTAAAAATGTTTATTTTTGTTGGAACAACCTGTGCTCATTTTGTTGTGTTGTTTGTCAAAATTATTAAACGCTGTTCATTAGAGGAAACGTTATTTGAACAGTTGTTCCATACACGTATCATACCTACTACACACATACAGGTATAATAATTTTAATGTCTAGTGAAATACTGCCGAAATAACCAACATTGGTCGAATCGACAAATCCGCGAATTATGGCTTAGTCATCTCTTGAGGGATACAATTAGAAGCACTACCACCACCCTTCGCCTAACCTCCAAATAGTAGGTTGTCTAATTTCGTATAATATTGTTATGTTTAGGCTATGTTTCCGCATTGTTTGCGTTCGATCAACAATTTTCCTGTGTATTTAGTATATTATTATGGCGTACTAGAGAAAGCCGAGATTTTTTCGGAGCTCGCCAAACACTCGTACACACAATCATGATAGTTAACAATATGATTGGAATCGATGTTGCTTAATATTATACAGTTCGGTTTCCCAAAACAATGTTACCTGCGTTATTGTGTATGTTGATAGTCAAACATTTAACAAAGAAGGCTTTATGTTTTGACATAACATTTTGACACTATTAACTTCAGTGAGTGCCTACTTAGTGTATTGAACACATTTATTAAAAACATGATTATATTGTTGTCTTGATGCCCGTTGTCGGTAGGGAATCATTTCGTCATTAAAATAAAATATTACGGAACACACACTTTGTTGAATATAAACTTTGTTTTTACTCTGTGTTTTGTGCTATCATATGATAATATTACCACCACACACTTAAATCATAATTATCATTTTAGAGAATACATTTCGTTTCAATCAAACGTGATTTCTTATTTTATTCATAATTTCGATTTTTGTTCATCCACGAGTATTCATTATAATATTCTAAATAACTAAACGTATCTTTATTTTTTATTTATTATGCATAAACTCGCTTGGAACGACTCGAGTCTGCACCAGTTATTTACAGCTATGAGGTCGATGCGAATTAATTGAGCGCATTGTGGGTAAATAAATAAATAATCCGCGAAATTAGGTCAGTTGATTTCGAAACGTATGTGTGCAAATAACTTAAGATCATATGGTGAGTATACACGCATTAGATTTTTGAGTAAAACATAATAATATAATATTTTACTCGCCCGAAGCGCGCAAATAATTCATTACAGTCGAATAATATTATACAGCGTGTGTGTAAGTATATTATATTAGTATTATTGAAAAACATTGCGTTTTGTGTTTGTTAAAAAAATATTATTCGATAGCAGGACAGAGTAAATAAGATCATTTTTTTCTTTCTCCTCTATTTATTCGCACTATTTTTACGCGGCACCGTGTACCAATATGTATATACATCAGAGTTTTATGTACACACATGGTGATGGTGGGGGAGGGGAGCGGAAATAGAAATAAAAATACCGTAATACAATAAACCCCAGGAAAAGAGGATATTGGCATTTTTATTTTTTATCTTTTTTATGCCGTGTCCATGCGTACGTATGCGGAACAATCGGCTGTAATATATCATATTTTTAATATAATAAAATGTAACGAAAACAATATTATTATTACACCTAACCACTCCATCACGTCATCATTAAATATTGTACATTACACACAGCGCACTTGAAAAAATCTCCGTCTTTACAGCAAGAAAAGAATATTATAAGAAATTATTACCCTTAAGTTGTTTTCATATATATATATATATTTTTATATTAATAATGACTTAATTGGATTTGATACCACTCGTTCTAAAGAAATTGAATATAGGCAATCTCCATAGTGCGTGCGTGCATTTGTATTTGTAGAAAACGATCATTAGTGTGAGACAAATAAAGGAAAGAAACAATTTCGCACGCGCAAGCACAATAACACACTGTTGCTCGCTTGACGGACATTATTTTCAATTTTTTTTTTTTTTTTGTCTAAAAGTATCAATCTTTTTTCAATCGTACAGACTATCTTAGTAATCGAAAACAAATGTTAAAAACATATTTTGGTTCATTGAAGAACTAAAATATGAAGTTTATTTGAAAACGGCTTTCTTATATTTTTAAATTAATTTTTTAGTTCAATTTTTTTTTAGTGGTCAATTTCTAGGAAAAATTGTTTTCAAGTTAACTTCATGACTAATAGAAACATGTTTTTGGAATATTTTTCCGATTAATAGGATGGTTAGTACAGTTAGCAAAATATAGGTCCATTTTAGTAGAAAACAGCCGGATCGAATCCCCTTATCATAATATTATAATATTGTAAAAATAAAAAAATACTTATCACACTTTCTTGTGTAAGAAATAGCAATAAGCACCGTAAAAACATAACTTTACGCTTATGAGATTTTAAGACGTTTTATGACTTGATTTGCACAATATGAATTCAAAAACTATAGATAGACCTTTTTCGCATAACCAATAATTATTTAAGTCCATATTCGTATGGAGTTTTTTTACTTATTTCATACAATTTAAATTATTTATAACAGTGTTTGAAGAATGTAACATTACTTTTTTGTAGGATTTAATTTTTTTTTTTTTTAATGCGTTAACCCTTATTATTAACCATTAAAGATATTATTACTATTTGTCTAATATGATATTATTATAATTACCGAAAACAGAATCAATATTTATTTTATTATTTATAATAAATTACTGTTTAGGACAGTAGTTCCGTGGACGAAAACTGGTCATTATCTAGAACATTTATGTTCGAATACTCCACTCATTAATATTCAAAATGCTTATTAATAATAAAAAAAAAAGTAAAAAAAATATTCAATATTTTACATTTTATATTGAATATTTATACAACAATATTTTTAGAAACATATAATTATGATTTAAAATATAAAATTAAAATACGGTTTACCATTTAAAAAGAACGAAAACATTTTAACTTGTATAAATCTTTAATTTGTTTTTTATGTCGACACTCGTGTTTAGTATTTTTTTTTTTCGTTATAAAAATCTGAACTGATATTTCGGTTTTACACTATTATTATACAACATACCTACTATCTAACCTGATCTCGAGTGCATTAATACGTTAAAAATGTGCTTTGCGTTTCAGTAATTAAATCGCACTTGTGATCTTGCTGTTTTTTTTTCGGGTCATTAGATCCTTTTTTTTTATATTTGTATATATAAAATGCGTGTTCAAATCCGGGTGATAAAAAATTAAATTACAAAAAGTCAGAAAACATAGGTTTTAGATTTATTATAAACTAGCTGTCCCGCCTGAGCCAAAAATTAAGTTAAGAATAACCTCAAGTGAGCAATCTAAGTAGGCAATCCGATTGCGTTGGATCGGGGAAAATATGCGAACAGTATATTATCAGGTAGACAATGTATTTGCCGTGGATTGAGGACCCCGCAAGGTGCGTAAGTGAAATCAAAATATTAGGCACATGAAAAACATTAGAAGAGTTTCCCGTGCCAAAGATTTATTTTTTTTTATACGTTTATTTTTAAATATATGTATAATGCCATATTCCTACTAATTATAATAGTTATAAAATATGTAACCATTGACAACCTTATAAATCAGGGTCTTCAAACTACGGGCCAGCATGTCAGATTCGGCCAGCGAACAAGTTTTAACCAGCCCGTCTAAAGGACGTTGAATAATCTAAAAATATGTATAATCATTAAGACCCATGAAAGTCTTTAGTACATCTACAATATATTATAAGCTTTTGTTTATAATATATTTAATATACTACATAATATTTTATGTAAAATTATGCATCAAAAATATATTTCAGTATTTATTTTATTACCATAATATTAAAAATATGTAATATGTTTATACACACTTTGAGCCCGTTAAGAACTTTTGATATTTTTTGTGGTCCTCGAACAAAAAAGTTTGGAGACCCCTGCTATAAATAAACAGAGATGATACATACATATATCCCATCAAAAATAGCACTTTTAGTTTTTCCAGAATTTTTAGCCTATGTTATATGCAGGCACGTAAGATATGATGTAATATCCACAAACCTTTGCGGGAGTGCCACTCGACTACTTCAAAAAATATCATGACTATCGGATGAATGGTGTAGAATATATATATATATATATATATATATATATATATATAGATTAAAATACGGTTTTAATACAATAATTGTGCACGGCGACCAGAACGATAAAAAAAAAAAAAAAACCCGATAAAACGGTAGGGTACGACCGATTTGCGCAACGATTCAAACGTTGCGATTATGGAAATACATAGGTAATGATATACAAATCAAACGGACCGACGACGACGTTCTCGTCTCCTTGGCCGTCGACGATGAAAATATAAAAACTCATAATAATACCATCGTGCCATCAGAGTGGAGTGGTGAACAGCTCACGCTTCATAATAATAATAATATACACGGCCGTTTACGCACGCACTCGCGAGCAAGCGGCATTATTTTTCACGTCCTGACGGGGGTGTTTATTTTATTTTATTATTTTTTTTTTCAACGCCACCATCGGTTTGAATTATTTTTCTTTCTTTTTTTTTTTTTTTTATATTTATTTATTTATTTTTTTATATACAGTCTCTCGCAGATTTTCGGGATTTTTTTTTTGTTTTGTTTTGTTTTTAATGTATTTTGTTTGTTTTTTTCATCGTTATGCTAGAGATTTA
This sequence comes from Pentalonia nigronervosa, assembly GCA_014851325.1. NCBI lineage: Eukaryota > Metazoa > Arthropoda > Insecta > Hemiptera > Aphididae > Pentalonia > Pentalonia nigronervosa. The sequence goes on along the minus strand of JACXSJ010000539.1, from coordinate 142,216 downwards.
CGGTATATAACTGCGTCGAATGGGAATATTATGCGCGCGCGAATGTCGTTGGTTGTCGTTCGTCGCCGAATTTACGTAAAACCGAGTGGGTGCGATCCACTGAGACGATATTATAATATATATACTGTATTATAATATGTGTATATATATATATATATACATACATCAGGTGTATAGTATTATTATTATTACTTTTTTTTTTCACACACACACCGACCCTATCGCATACGTCGTCGTCGCCGTCACCGTACACACCTCTAACACCACTGCTCGTCCCTTAAATATCTCCACCCCCAAAACTATTTGCATCCCCCCCCCCAATCGTCGAATCCTCTACCCTCGTGTGCCATTGTAGCTTATATTTTTCAAGCAATCCGTTTGCACGCTCCTTTATAATATATCAGGCGCAATAATAACGATTAAGTGACGAGCAAGTCGTCGCTCGACGTTGGACAAACGCGTATATTGTTTGCCAATTATTAATCACAATCGTCGTTTTATCTGAGAAGTACGCCGCACCGGTGTGACGTTGCTGTGTGCCCGTTATTGAACACGTCCGATGGCCACGAAGTTGGCACGTTCCTAGATTATTCGTCTCCTCACCACGCACACGTATTTACCAAACGTCCCCGAAACGGATGTGAAGACGACGCAAACGTTTATTATTATGTCGACGGATCGGAGATGGGGTGGAGGGATGTTTCTCAGTGTTGTTTTAGTTGTCCTCGTCCACCCTTCCCCGCATCACAACGAACATCGTCGTCGTGGCGTCCCGAACGTGTCCACCCGAATGCCCAATTATAATATAATATAATATTAAGGACGTTATTCGTGTAATGAATCGTATAAAATGAATCGTTTATCTTCGTATAATAACTCCATTCCGCCATTACGAATTTACCCTCGTCTTAACCGAGGGTGCAGGTATACTCCCGCCACAAACTATAATATACGGTCGGCCCGGAACCCGCACGGCCACGCTAAAAATACAATAAAACTAAAATCATAAAATACAAAAGGTAAAAATGATTTCCATCGTTGGATTCCGCGAGCCGTACTTGATGTCTTTGAAAATTGAAAATCAATTTCAAAACGATAGCATTATTTGTCAGTCGGAATATTACGAACCCTTATAAAACGAATACAATGTTTGTCCTTGTCGACTACGTGTCGACACGGGCAACTAGGGCAGTGTTCACGATTTCGCTGTGTCGAACGTCGTGCTAATCATATACATCGTGTACGAGTGCGATGTAAATTCGAGTTTTCGACATAAAAAAAAAAAACATATTTTTGCCGCGTACAAAAAAATAATTACAACATTTTTGGCGCGCGCCTTGTACATTACGTACAAATAAATTGGCTATCGACTTTTCGTTTCTCGCCGCGCGGCATATCGTTTTCCTGTAAAACGCTGCGGTCTATAATTTTGTTTGCCTATCGCGCATAATAATATAAACACCATGCCATAATGTAATCACACCATCATTTAATGTAAGCCCAAAGCAAAGCTGATTAAAAGCCAGCCCGCCGAACTATACACACACACACACACAAATTACCGCTGTGTGGTTACCGTTGAAAAATAAATATACGTTTGCGCCGGTTTATGGTTATATTGCGTTTTTTCCCCCCTTCGAAATTACGGGTGAGACCTACAAAATATGCACGAACGCTGGCCAGTGTTTGTGTGTGTATAACGATATTATGATGATGATGATGATGATGATAGGCCGATTGTACATTCAATTTGTTCGTATTTTAATTAATTCAAATGAGGTATTTTTTTTTCTTTTTCTATTTTTAGTGCAAGCAGGTAATGTACAATATATATATATCTACGCGTACCTACTCGTTTTTCAATCGTCACGTCATTATTGTAATAATAATACACGTTGTATGCATCTTTTCGTGTGCCGGATAGATTTTGACTGTGCTCATATTATATATTATACCGTTTTATTAATACGGCGTCCTGCTATAATATTATTATTGAACCCACCCGAATAATTTTCGAGTAAAAGGAAAAAAAAATGGGATCCAACAACAATAATTATAACCTTTGGCAATCGACGGTTGTATATACGTGTTTTTTTCCTCTAAATGAATTCGAGTGGCATATAAGCATATATATATATATATATATTTTAGTAGGGTCATTTGCTTTTTAATTATCACGTTCAATAGTAAAATTACTTTTTGGAGAACAAATGGAGTTTTTTCTTTTATTTATTTTTTTTAATTAGAACCCGACGCTAATTTCTTCGTAACCGATCATACGGAACGATAAAATTTTCAGTCCTACATATCATAATAAATATTATTTTGGTACCTATGATATGAAATGATAATTTATTATTATATTAATCCAGTAGTTATTTTATTTTATTTTTTTTTTGGGGGATAGGAAGTTTTAAACTTTACGAAGGCGTCGGATGCCCTACACTGCTGTCGCGTTAATTAAAACAATAAAAAAGTTTCCCCCAATAATGGCAATATGAAAGGTGCATAAAAATTAATAACGATGGCCGTTAGTACGGAACGACTTTTGTGAATAGGTAAAATTTAATAACACATTTTTCCATACATTGTGCGACATACAATCGTTTCATTACAAAACAAATTCACATTTTCACTGTGTATATGCGCACAGAATGGATGTTTTCAAATACGATAGTGAATCGCATAAAACAATTAAAATAACAATTTTATTAATGATTGTTGGCGTAAAGCGTTCACAATTCCTGTAATTGCAGTTGTAATGATTAAACGGTTTTATTTTTTTATGGTCCTGTAACTTTTCAAACAAAAATACTTGACATTTTTTACAAAACCACATTTCTATTATATACAATTTATTGTACATAGATACAAATGATGTACAATTGTACATACACTAAACACCTACATTGACGTTGAAATAAACTTTTGTCTTATACCAATAGGTGTGTGGATTTTTGTTAATTCTTTTTTTTTTCTCGAACTCAATCTAACGTCGTGCAGAATGTCAACGTCGTATCATAATAACATCACTGACACTGCGTTATCTCGCATCATCGATATTAATCATTTTATAGTTTTATTGGTGAAGCACTTTCAATTGGTCGGAAAAAACTTTAAGGTTGCATTTGAGTACAACAATACATTTTGTTTTGACAAAAATAAAATAAAAAAACTTTTTTGAATCTTGACATTGACAAATGTACAACACGATTGTTCTTCTGGTGATATTCTACCGATTATCCACGGTACTTACCTATACATTATCGGAATGAGTTTACATGTTTTTTTTTTCGGCTTCTTAGGAATAATCATTTTCATTTTTTAAGTTTGGGAATATAAAAAAACAGCGTTTTTCAACTTAAGTATTTGAGATGATTAAAATTATAGCCTTGTTGTTTTTTTTTTTTTTTTTTGATAGATTTTGTTTGCAATATTGGAATATACGAGATTATTAAATTATAATTTTATTTTAAGTTAATGGTGGTAGGTAGTCGAGTATTATTCATGTTACCGCCGAGTTTCAATTAAATTAATTTTTGACTACATTCGCACGAAGAATCAATTATGTATAAAAAATAATTAATATCGATGTCTATAATTATAACGTCAAATCGATAATTAGGCAAAAATAGGCACTATATATTATTGCGATAAATTTGTTGACGGTAATATTAATGTCGCGTTAATCATAATTATTATTTTAAAACGTTTTATGTCCGAGGATAAAATATGTTGAGACTTACTTTCATTCTTACTTTCGATGAATCGTAGTTATTAAACAAACAAAGTACGGAAAAACGTACTACCTCCTATAATTAGGGCCGAGTAACTTTTCAGACGATCGGTAGGCAGGTAGTACTTTGCTGTAGGCATTTCGTTTTTATTATTTTTGCGGTCTTGTGGGTGTTTGAACGCGTTCCATCCCAATGCTAATATATATATTATTTTTACCCGAATTCGATAATGGCTTGAGATCCATTTGTCTACACCGGGTTTAACGAGCTAAAAATTTATCGGCGTCCACGATACGTTTTTCCTATTTCCGCTGCGCGATTATCCCATCTAGGATGGGTTTTTTTTTTTGCTTAGTGCGCCTTTTAATAGAACGTAGGTATACCTCTATATATAGGACATTATGTTCTGCTGTTGCTGGATTGCTCGTCGATTTTTTTTTTTTTTTACTATATTTTGCCAACTCGACAACAATTTTTATCGCGCACGTAAAACTGAAAAAAAAATATATAATATTAATAATCACAATATAATAAATACGAAATAATGGCGGTCGCGTATGTAAAACAATAACGATATCATAATAATATGCACACAATCATCACAATGGTATTATATTCGATGTGCATGTATTTAAATTTATTGTTCGTATTACATACAATCGTTATTTCAGTTATTTGTAATGAAAAAAAAATATCCAAAAATATTGATCTGTAATGAATATTAATGTTATAATTTGTAGTGAGTGTTATTGAAATCAGACATTTGTCAGTTATGTTAACATTTACGAACACGTTGTATAAGGAGTTTGTATAATAATTGTATCAGTCACTTTTGTTATTATTTGTTTTACAGTAGGTATAAATAATAACAAGAGTTTTACAGCCATTATGATAATATATTATTTTACGTATTATTGTGATATTACACACGAGATTAAAATAATGCAGCGAATGTGTTAGGTCGTGATCAAATTCAACAAATATTCCATGTTTAATTTATTTCACAGAACCGATTCTTCACTTAAAACTTTAATTAAATATTTAATACAACACGAAAACCGTTTACTCCTTTTAAAACAATACATAATTATTTCACTAAAATATGCCCGTAACGTTGTTGTAAAGTTTCGCTTGTACTTATTCACGTCTTACTTTTCCTCTTTGTGAAAATATATAAAAATTCATAATAATATGGCACGTGTTTTAACATAATAAACCTTTAGTAAAGTTTCTACAGATTAATCAATATAGGCAACTGTTGTTTACATGAAAACATTTTCAGTTTTTTGTGCTGAGATGTAAAAAGCTGATATATTCAAAAAAAATAAAAAGCTATGAGTAACCATCATATTATATATATATTTTTTGAACAATCTACATGTTTATAGATTTATAAGATAATGTTTATAGACATTAAGTATTTATACATTCTTGATGTCTTATTTTCTAATAAGGTTGACGATATGAATTATTTTAGTCTTTTATAAAACAATAATTAATAAATTGTGAATACCTATACTTAAACAAGTATTGTGATTATAAACGGCTTTCAAGAATTTTCACATATTTTTAATACCATAGTACTTACTTTGTAATGTTGTGTTTTTGTTCATTCATAAAAATATACTCGAATACTTTTTTTATAATAATAGTAAATTCAAAGAATTTAAATGTGTTCCATCGTTTTATCATTCTAAATAATATTATGTTCTACGTTCATAGCATAGTGGTGTTAAACTTAATCTCACAATATCACAATACTATGATTTCTACAACCGCATTACGGTCAGCGTGTTTTCAACCACAAAGTGGTCGAATCGGATTGTGGTGAAACATTGCTGTAATGTTGGAATGGCTACCTACTCCCTCTCTCTCTCTCTATAACTTTCTTATTTACTGCCTCTCTTTTTTCGTCTCATTTCTACGATTCTGCAAATGTAAGTCAAACTGATTCCTATGCCTGTGTCTAATTTCATTATCACAATGTGTACAATGGTATTTTTGTCCACTGATTTTAGTTTTATTTAAAGAACAGAAAAAAAGTAATAATTACATGAAAATAATATCATTAAGTTTATTTTTTTTTATTTGAAACATTTTGAAGCGTACCACTTTTGTGCTATCAAAGACTTTGAGAAAGCTAACATACTTGCTGAGTATTTTTCTAAATCATTTATTTTCATGACATACAGCCAAGTGCTTCTCAACTCCAAATATTCGACAAGAATTAGTTTTTCCGAATCATCCATTTCCCGCTAAAACACCTCTCCTTGCGATATGGAATATCTTATCATTGTTATCAATAGAATCCTTAATTAAAGTTTCTTGTCCGCGACATTGTTAACTCGATTATGAAAAACCTACCTATAAAAATAATTATTTTCTGTCATACATTCGAAGTACTTGAAAACACTCAGTAGTTATTTTAATCCTTACACCCAATAAATCATAACAAAATCCTGCTCCGTATAGACATTAGACATAGTATAAGCCTTCTTTCAACATATTCTAAAATATTTGAGAAAAAAATACTCTTAAAAAAAATCCACCCTCTTGTTTGCTTTAATGACATAAAGAAATTGACCGTACATCAACTACATACGATATTTGATACAATATCTAGTTCATTGGAAAAAAAAACAATGTTTTACATCAGTTTTATAAACGTTTCACTATGATGGACTATAATTATACAAACTTAAAAAGTTTTTGCCCGCTCGTTATATTCTCTTAACTAAATTCTATCTATCAAACAGCTCTTTTGCCACCCGTCTAAACTCCGCATACTTAATTTGTTACTTAATTAAAGCAGGTGTCCCTCAAGAAAGTGACATTAAAACATTAAAACTTTTAAGGCATTTCAATCAATCCGCTTGCGACAAATAACCCTCTCTTTTTAATATTTTTTTGGTATTTTACCAACAAACATCTTCATAAACACCTAAAAATTCTCATCTTTAATCGATGAACTAAAGCATATTATTCTAAATTCCATATAAGTTTAAACTCATATGGAAATTCACTAATAAAAAAAAAATTATCATCCACTTCACTCAATGAATAATTAAATTGAGTTGCTGATTGTGCTACCGAGTTTACCTGCCCATTAAAATTAATTTTTATTTTTCCACGTTACAGTATTATTACGTTATAATATGTTATTGAATATACTTATTATACATTTTCGTAATAATTATAAATACATTAAATTAATAGGAAAAAATATGAACAAGTGGGTACCAATATGCTGTACATTAGGTGTCGTGTGGTTTACTGTAATGGCTAAATTGATGTGTTAAATTTTAATTCAATGATATAAAATCATTGTGTATGAAAAACGATTCTAAGCAAAAACGATCTGTCAGCATACATTACTATGTATATTTTATGATATTACTATTTATTAAGTCATTTATTTTAATAATTAGTATTCAGTAGGTTGTATTGATTTTTTTCCGAAAACATTGCATTTGAAAATGTCATTGTGCGTTTAAAATATAATAATACACCTACTTAAAAATTTCAAACACTTACGAATAATGTTTTTGAATAACAACAAAGATACTAAATTTTTTATTCTTCGTTTAAATATTTCATAAAGTCCAAATTTGAACTTAAACTATCAATAAAAAAAAATTTGTGCTTATAATTTTTATAGATTTTGTAATTACAGTATGAACTACTAATGAGAGATTTTGTTTTAAATGTTTAATCCTTAACTATACAAATTGAAAATCATCCCTCCCTTGATGGGTGTTTTATCAAAACCGCCACTGATACGTTTTCCGCATGATAGATGAATTTTGTACTCGCAAGCGATGGCATTTGCGTCGATTTGAAGAATCGAATCAACTGTATGCTATTAAATAAATTGAATAATATTATATTACACATGCTGTATTATCGATGTGTTTATTACGCATATTATCAAGATATCAGTCAGAATTAGAGAAATATTATTCGGAAACAAATCGCATTGTAGATTACCCGTCAATCTTTATAAGTTTAAGAAAAATCTTTTTATTTTATTTTATTAAATTGAAAATATAAGTGTAATAGTAAAAAATATTAATAATAATAATAATAATTTTATATATATATATATATATATATATATATATATATATATATATATATATATTGTTGAAATAATTTCCAATAACAATAACAATAATTTTATTGATGTAATAATTGTTGAAATAAATGTAAATAAATAAAATAAACAAATAAAAATATTTTATAAAAAAATCATAAATTTAATCTTTAAATAAAAACATGATATGGGCACGTGCCATCTTATAAAAAAAAAAATAGATTTGTAAATATAAGTTTAACATCAATTTGGCATCAGTAGATGTCGTTGCGATAAATAATTAAAAACTTGTAAAAATATATATAAAAAATGTAATACAATATTATAGCAACGAGTTGCTAACCTACCTTTATATTAAGTATAGCACTAGGTTTTATCTCGTTCAGAATATATAATTTTAATGTAGTTATATTCCATTATGTGACGAATAGGAATATAAAAAAGCGGCAAGCACAAAGTTGACATTTGTGCGGCGACTGTAACGCCTAACCGTTATTCTCTCGTATCTAAGTTCAATACTTATGATAATAGTGTTTACGTTACTTTAGTTTCTATGCTTATCTAACAATAATAATTATCGTCCAATAATAATTAGTAAATTTGGCAAAAAAAAAAAAATCAGAGCATTCTTAATCGTATCACCAAAAATTCCATTGTCGACCATACCGTTCTCAATCGTATTTTAGCTCTCGTCAGTAGATTCCATTATATTACACTTAGGTGGTCAGTAAAAATACATAATTTGTGCACGCGCCTCACACACGGACCGGATTAACTCTCGTAAAAACAATATATGTTTTAAATTATTTTTCGTAAAACCTTGCTTGCAGTTACTACCTCGATCCTATCGACACTAAACACGCGAACACGAAATTCTAAGGGCATAATAATATAATATATGTGTTTGCATCATAGATGTTATATTATAATAATAAATATTATGCTAATATACGGGTTGAATTTAATAATCAATGCTTAAATTAGAATCAGGCATACATAACACAATATATGTACATTATACATATAGGTACAATAGTTGTCTGTGGTTTATATCTTTCTTTCGATTTCAATTTATTGTTGTTCGCAAATTTGGTTTTATAGATTAGTCAATCTCGATAATACTAATTGGTTTTGATTTGAAGGCTTGATTTTTTTTTTTCATTTTTCCGCGGATTTTTGCTCTTCAGTCAGCATGTCAGCGCGAGTGACTGGTGACAAGTTTTTAGACTAAACAATTACATATATTGACAATGGACAAACCAGAAATATTACTGAAAAGGTTACGAGTTCGAAGGAAACCAAACAGAGCGTAATTCCGATTCTTTGAGCTCATATGTACTGATTTGAAGATCCAGGACATTCTATATTTACTCAAGTATACTCAGTTACAGTAATATTATGTAATTCTTGAGTCCCCGCAATCAAACTATATTGTATTATAATATAAAGGTTACAGGGGCAAGCTGCAGACTTGCAGCGTGCGATGATGTAGCGCAGGGGACGCCTGGACATTTAATAACGATAATATTTATTAGTTATTTTTCATTGTCGAATATTGGGCAGCATATCTTTCAGTACGCTTCTGTTTCGGATCACCGGTTGATGACAATACCACTATTATTATACGCACTTCTACGTACTGAAGTACGCGATAAACGATCATCTCAGAGTCGTCGTTATTTAATTCCGTACACGGAAACGGGTGGTGGTTTTGACAATACTCTGACACGCGTATCACACTTCAAGGGCCATCACGAATACGATTTTCGTTGAATAATAAAAAAAAAATAACGATGCACAGCAGCTGATCACTACTTTAAAATATTATAATAACATTTCGTATATCGATGTGGTTCTGTGGATTGAGGGTGGCATTATAGTTTTGTTCGGCTATTATAGTTATGATTATCCTGCACGACAATAGACGGCAGTACCGATGTTTTTAGAGGTCTTGAAGTTATATGATCATTTTTTTCTCGATGTAATCATATTCTCGCATTTATCAGCTCGTTCAGGTTCTTCAATTGACACGCCGACAACGATATGATTCAGTAAAATGAAGTGTTGAGCATTATAAAGAAAATAATGAATCAGGATTTACAAAAGAGCCTTATCTTACTAATTAAAAATACACATTATCCCCAAGAAGGTGAAAAATGTAAAACACATTTATAGTATTTAAATGTAGGTACTTCGACAAAATCATTTTACCAATTTCGTAAATTAAACAAATTATTCAAGTTGAAAAAGTCCTGTTCTATTCCCACTAAATACTGTCCATATTTGCATAATATAATGAAAAAAATTAATTGGGCAACATTCAATTTTAGACTAAAAAATTATTAATAATATGGTGGCGATATATGATATTATGTAGCTCTATGACTGGAATTAAGATTGGACTTAACTCGTTGGACATATCTCATATATCTCAATCAAACGTACAACGTTTACTTGTATCTTTTTTTTAGTTTTGTGATGATTTAATTTTACAAATTATAAAAATTGTATGTTTGGAAACTAATTGTTCGATGTTTGTCTTGCAGTTATCTATTATTGATAACTTTATTATTTCACTTTTCTTTTTGATTGTATTATAACTTCAAGTTTAACCCATTACAATCACTTTATCTCAGTAAATGTATAGCATCTCTGCTATACATGGCTATACATGGTGTAATTGCGGGGGGGAAGGGAGAGGGAGTGAATTGGATATCGTATCCCTCCGTGACATTTTTTTTAAGCTGGCTTACATTTATGTACTTATTTAACTATAAATATTATTATCTAATATTTATAGGCTCTATAGTACCTATATTTTATAAAAATAATAGTAAAAAAACCTAATCTTCTATGCTATAGCTTTACATAACTATGATAATATTAGTTATTAATTCGTAATAAACACTAATCAATAATCACTAATCATTAATCAATAATCATTATTGCATAAATATATTGATTAACATTATATTACACTGTAATGTAGTACAAAAGAAACCATTGAGCGTTTGAATATTATTTTATCATGAAGCGACGACGTAAATCACTAATGTGCCAACGTCTAATAAAGTGTATAATGTTTAACTGATAACTATATAAATTATCTAACAATATTAAATGCCAAACCTAACCCTAAAGAAGTACCTATCTAATGAATTAGGATTAAAGTCACGTAAAATGGATCTTCTATTGTAATTTGTGATAAAACTGTACCTGTCTAGCATCTAGGTACTAATAAAGTTAAAGTACATATAATAACTATTTGTAAATGTGAATATTTAATTTTTAATATTATATAATTATTTATTCTTATGTATAAGAGTCTAATGATTGTATTGAGAGGTGCTTATGATATAAACCATTTTTTTGGGGGGGAGAAGGTAATAGGTAAAATGTACAAACATTTCATCCCCCCCCCACATACATGACTAAATTACACATCTGATGTGTAGTGTGTTAAACTTGTATTTTTTGTTATATTATTTTAAAAGCATATCAAGCAAAATGTCTAAAAGTTTGATTAATTCAAAACAATCACGTAATAGAAATATTTTCATTTTTAAATTATCAACAATTGCTATTAATTTAATCGTATAGCTATTGAAATTTTATTTTACTATATATGTTTTCTTTATCTTTTTACTACGGTCGTTTATTAATCATTGTCTTAAACGCATCCAACTTATCGGATATACCATAACATCGTAGAACAATAATATAATATTAAATTTATGGGTGAAATTTCTATAACTAGCAGTCACTGTATTATTGCATGCTGTTAAGAGGGGGGGGGTGTTTCACAACTTACAAGTCCTGAACGCCACGAATCGCCATTTCTCGATCGCCCCACGTCCGTGCATCGCATATGTTTGTGTATAGCACAACAACAACATGTTTTGGGTCAAGGAAACTTTGAGGTGAGCTCCCTCCAAATGTATTTATAATAATTATTATATACTCCGATAAACTCATTATTTAGCCGTATCTCGTGAGCTAACTCGAAGTCACGTAGTAAGTGACGCACGTGGCTTATTCTGCGGTACAAACCAGTATAACTTATTATACACGAAAACGGCCGGCCGGTGCATAACACCGTAACCGAAATTATTTTTTTTTAATTTGGACAAGAGCTGTTTTTTAAAAAAATTTGGTTTCGGAGTTCAAGAGAGATTATTACAATAGATATACAAAAAAAATAATAGGTGTACGTGACCAGCCATAATATATCGCGCGTTGTTGTGTGCCATTCACAAATACTAAAATTTTCACTATTGCACGTGGTAATGGCAGAGAATCCAGAAAGAAAAAGGTCTCTTGGACGAGAGGATTGGAGAATTGGATGTTTGACGGGATGGTCATAATTGCTGAAAACCCCTCCCCCCCAAAAAAATAAAAAATATTTTCATTGCAAATACCCCCGGATTCAAAATTATATATCACCATATTATTCTTACAAAACACATTATTTAATACCTAATGCATATTATACTTGTACCTTTTTTTTCGATGAAAAATAAATTTCTAAGATTTTACTTCTGGTGCTACGTTATCATACATATAGCATTAATCTGCTAGAATACTGCTAAACTATTTCTCTGGGAATATTTTTGGAGAAATTAAACTAACGAATTTGATCGAATAATGGGAGCTTTACTCGTGTGATGCATTGGGTGCCTGCAGGAAACGTTTTGACTCTATTTACAAATTATATATCTTAGTCACACTATGGAAGATGTAGGTTAGGTTAAGTATATGTCTTGAGCTATAAATGCATTGAATTTAGGTGTACTATCTGTACACAAAATCAAAGGGAATATATTTTGTTTTCATTCATACTTAATACCTTATAATACTGAAATATTTAGGGTTTAAGTCAATAAAATATTCATAGAATAGAAGACCCGAGTTATTTTTATAATTTAAGAATAAATGATTTATTATTAAAAATATTTTTTTAGTTAAACACTGTGATGCAGATTTATTAGGTACATAAATTATATAATACCTATCTATCATTGAATTGTCATTATTAATTGATTTATATATATATATATATATATATATATTTAGGCACCTTTAATTATAAAAAAAAACGTACAAATAAATGTATTGATAATATATTTACAGATGGATATGATATTTTAATCCTGTAACAAAATATGTAATGTTAGAATGTATATCAATTAAAAAAAAAATGTATTGTAATGTGTATTTATATACATTGTACATTTAATTATATTATTTTTAAACCTTATAGGATTGAACATTAAAGTATTTTCTATTTATTGTATACTAGCTGTCCCGCCCAGTGTTGCCTGAGTCAAATATTAAGTTAACCTGAAGTGATTTACATGCATCTAAACTACCCAGGTAGACAATCCACCTATGGTGGATTGCGGACCCCATGAAGTGCATAAGTGAGTGAAATCAGAATTAGGTAAGTACATGAAAAATATTACGACGGTTGCCCGTGCCAAAGATTTGTTTTTTTCTAAAAATTTATTTGCAAAAATGTGTATATGATATGTTTTTACTAATTATAATAGTTATAAAATATGTTACCATTGGCAACCTTATAAATAAACGGAGATTATACAAACCAATGACGACCACGGTTACCAATAGCAACTATTTATAAACAAATATTTCCATCGTAAATCTTAAAATCCCTGTGAGTACTTCCCGGGGTTGGACTTCTACCTTTTTAAATTTTTAAATTAACCAATCTTCTTCCTAGAGGTTGGTCTAATCTATCTCTGTCTCAAATTTATTCGCAATCGGTTGAACGACTTGGAAATGCATAAAGGACAGACAGACAGACAGACAGACAGACAGACATTTACGATTTCATTTAATAGTCGAGATTAATGAATAGTTATACGAATTCTGAATAAAAAAAAAGTATGATAATACTGTTGAAATGATTACTTATAATATAATAGATAATCAGAAAACTTAAACTAAAAAGTACAGGCCCAAACCTGCAGAGGCTTATAGGATATTATTGCAACAAACACGAACGATAATAGTAGGATATTTTGGATAGATTCGTTGCAAGTCTTAACTAAATAAAAACGCTGTGGAATGATTTTATAAAATATAATTTAGGCAGATACATACAACATTGTATATCATTATATTTTGCCGTCATATCGTTATAATGTCAATAAATAATAATTATAATAATATGACCATGGCACATGCCTACACATTATACGAGTCCAGTTGTTGTCGGGATTTCGTTACTATTATTTTTTTGTTTTTGGCGGATTTCTCTATGGCAACCGGCCCTCAGCCGAGGCAGTCATGCGAACTACTTAAACGTCGACATCATAATATCATATATTTTTATTTTTACATTTATAATATTATGTTTTCATTGTATCGTCGTAATAGTAGTTGTGCTCAGACACTGCGGCCACGGAAGTCGTGTTGACGTCAATCTAAATTGTGTATCTTGCATGTAGGTAGACAGTCTGTTCGATTGGATTCGTACAACGTATGCATTTCGCAATCTAATATAGGTAATAATATATTATTGTTATAACCTGCCAGAAATCTATCCAAAGTCGTTGGTCGAATCGTAACGCGGTGACCGGTACGACGTCGATATGACAAAATTGCAAATATGACGGGGTTTTGGACAAACCGAGATACCAACGGGCAACGGATAAATCGGTCACGTTATTATCGCCACTACAATTATATTTATCGATCCCAAAAACTAATTTAAATCATTATATGGGCAATAACCGTTTTTATCACATAAATAAAAGTGATGTTATTGACTCGCTTTACGTCATGTGTCATAATTTTTTCAAAATATCTACAAAATCAAGGTCGATCGTTGCATTGAAACAATGTATTAGCATTACAATTTACCGAAAAATCAAAAAAAATAAGAAAAATGTTTTTTGAGCATTATAATAAAGAAAATCATTAAAGACAATGATGTAAAGGTGTATTAATAATATTATGAACAGTGGTCATCTGACCTTTTAGATTCTGACCGGAGCGATGAATATATTGATTTTACAATGACGTGTTTGTGTTTTTAACAGTACCAGTCACATACGTGACCTGTTGGTTATCAACTACTGGTATAACCATGGTATAACAGACAAGGTATGTTCGTAATATTTTAGAAGTTAGATTCTCCGGTAGACACTTATCGTGCGCGTATAGTTTTAATAATTTAATGATAATATGATAATAATATGGGTAAGCAAGTGAAGTGTCGCGCGAACTTTTATAACCATATTATGTCGTTTATATAATATTATATCACTACTATTATAACGCTAAATTGTTTTCAGACTCACTTAATTACTTATATCGCCAGACGAGTGACAAAATATAATGGTTTAGCAGGTCAAAATATAATAAAGTAGTAATTACTGGCGAGTGATTATTAATATTTGTTTTGGTTAGTTAAGTTCAAATTCGAACGAAATAATAAGATATTGAATCGGAATATAACGGTTTTAGTTATTTTTTTGTAATATAAAAATATTATTTGTTGGTACTTGAACCTTTTAAACTCAGATCAGATCAAATGTTTTCTGCAAAAATTAATGCAACCTATTGTTTTACCAAAAGTAAAATAAATTACTTTGATAGGAACAATGGAGTAATCAGGATTTTTTCAAGGCGGGTGTCCATCAAAGTGGTTTCCCTAATTTCGTTTTGATACATTTTCAAAAATATTGGATAAATACAGTTAAAATGGGGGGAGGGTTGTCCTGATACTCAAAACACCCCTCTGGCTGTGCCACAGAATAGCAATAATATCATAGAGTGTATTTATAGTAATATAGGGCGACAGACCTAAATCGTTTTTCGTGTACAATGGTTTTATATTTTTATATCATTGCGACATCAAATTTAACACATCCATTACAGTGACCCACGCGTCACCTAATGTACAGCAGAGCAGAGCCCTACTCGTTTTTTAAATTTTATATTTTGCATTCCAAGAATACGTTTGTTCATATATGTGTGTATTTACAAATAACGCAGAAAATACCCACGTTCGTTGTAGTTGACGTTTAAATGTGTCTTGATGACATATGTCAAATAATAATTTATGCTCAAATATGTTAGGCCTGAGAAAATAAACATAAGTATTTTAAATGTATACTACTACTATATTATTATGTATAATTATTATAGTTATACATATAGTCTAACTAGCCAAACGATCTCGCACGATTAAAAATAAACCAAACGGATTGGCTTTAGTAATGTGTCACTGTAAAAAGGAATGATAGATCCAAGATTATTGATTCAAAAATTTGAAGTTGGATTATGTGTTTTAGATGTAATTGACCATGATTATGTATCAATAATCATTTTTAAATGTTATATATATTTATAATAATATCAATTATTAATTAAAACTATACGTCTTACTAATTACTTTTATACTCAATGGAAATGATCACCTTTTTACTAATAATTAAAATGAGATAACACATTCTCTGTATTTATTTTGTAAACAACTGTGATGATTTAAGCAATTATTCCTAAAAGTTACTACGTTTCTTCTTCTACATTGCATAAAGTAAGAAGAAATAAATTCATTAAATTGTATATATAATAAATAAAAAAAAAAATTGGATTTTTAACTTTTGTGAGTGAAAGCTCGTTTTTAGCGCATTACGTTTAAGTTAAATGAAGTGTTTCTACAAAACGAGTTTTTAAGTTTGAAAAAGTTGCCACGTAATTTTAAATACGATTTTCAAACTAATATTTTGTGATCGGGTATTTACTGTGATTTGTTGAGTCCGGCATTACATAGGTACCTATTATATTTTGTTTTGGCAAAACATATTTATCCTTTCAGGCGATAATGGGTTGTAGGTATATAATATTTTGGCAACGTATTTTAAGTTTATAACGTTATGACAAGTGCAAATTGGTGTTAAGGGAGGAGGGGGGAGCTGGAGCACCCCTTGAATTTGTGAGATTTATACAAATACGAATCTCTCTGAGATAAAATCCTATAAATACGCCACTGAATGTTAATAGAAAAATATTATGATTTCGATTATAAATGCACGAACTAGCAAGTAGATATTTTTGTTTTTGTTTGTTACATAGATTACGAGTACTATTGAAACAATGTTTTTAAACTATGGTCTTTACAACAATCAGAACTATAATAACTGAATTGCAATATGAATTGTCTAAATATAATATTATTTTAGTCGTTCATCGGGTATACTGTATACACAAAAAGACTTTAGAAACACTTTACAATTAATGTGTGTGGTGGGTCTAATAATATATCTTTTAATTAACTAGTATTAGTTAATTTTATAACAAGCGAAAAATATTCATGATCATAGATATTATTATGTTATAACTTATAAGATATTTATTATTTACCACTTTACCTATTGATAGCAGCTTGAGATGTTATTACATCAAAATTCACTTACGACTTATGATGAACTATATATAATTGCCATTGTTGTAATTTTTACTACATTAAACATTTACTATTATAATTAGAATATAATATCCAATACCTGCTCATATACAGTGTTAATATTAATAGTTAAGTGTTGGATCACGGGTCGTCGATGAATTGTTTAATAATAATACCCATTGACGTTTTTGGGGGAATTAAATCCCCCCGAATATCTACCAAGTCTCCCCGGTTCAAAAGCTAATTATTAGTACTAATTAATGGTTATTTTTCGTGGTACCAAGCATGTTATATGAGAGAGAGAGAGAGAGAGAGAGTGTGTGAGAGTGAGGGGGGTTGGGTTCCGCTTCAAAAAAATGTTTGGCTTTATGCGTCTTCGATAATATTATAACGGTAATCGGTAGGTAATATTATTATAATGGTATTAATGACGTAGGTGCGTTGTACTATGTATAGCTATTATTTTATCGTTTTAATAATATTACGATGATAATGGCTGAAATTGTTGGTTCAGCGTGACTTTTTCACGTGTATACGTGGCTCGCAACTTGAAGCATTTACATATTGTTATTGTTATTATTATTATTATTGGGCAATCGTGAACAATCTAAGTGGGAGATATCCATGAGCCACATAATATAAACATAACATAGAGCCGAAATATGTTTTACATATTTATGACATTTAACGATAAGTATTGTGTGAAAATTTAAGGTTTTAAGTATATACCGCGGCTTTATAGCGTATTATATTTAGTTTTTCATACTTTTTCAAATTTGAAAAATATATATTAATTAAATCGACAATTTTTTTAAAATTATTTCTACTTAGGCACATTTTAAAAACTACATATGCCTAAAGGGTGATCCAAATTCAAAAATAATCGCTTAGCTCGACATCAACCGTTATGTTCAATTTATTTTGTATTCTTTTTTTTTTTTTGATTTCCAGTAAAGTTATTTTTTTTTTTAAAATGTAAATTTATTTTATAAATCAGCTGTTGAAATAATTATTTTCCGTGCTCAGCGCGCTTGGTTTTAGCGCGCGTCAGAAATACAAAATATACATATTTCACTGCCACTGTAGTTCCAAACACTGATAATATAAGGTATTATGGCTACACCGCTTGCCGTGTAATTTAAAATATTAAATCAAAACCTAAGAGATGACTTACTATTTACGAGACTTTCCGACTGCTAGGTTGCCGGGACGACGGAATGTGACGGGCGAAAGAAACGATTTCTTTCGACGCTCCGTGAAAGTAATTGAATATTCCTTCGTTCTCGACGGCGGTGGAAAATAACTGAGGAATTTCGTTGCGGAGCGCTATATATATATATATATATATATATATATATATATATATATTATACACTTGAGCAGTGCTGTGGATGAAAACTCCACTCTTCCTAATGTCTCATCCACTGACAAAATATTTTTCAATTAGACAAATGAGAAAAAAAAAACAGTACACACCGGTATTTGAACGATCTCTATACGATTTTTTTTTCCTATTGACGGACTTGTTAAATATAATTATATTGGCATTTCATAGTGAGGCTGTATATCACATTCACGTGTAAGTAATCCGCGTGGCACTTTTTATTTAACAGAACACTTGTTCGTTTTTATTTTTTTTTTATTGTTATTTATGAGCTTTACCAACAAAATAAAAATCGTGATACATATTTCCGTATTTTATATATATATATATTTTGCAGTAGTGAGTTCTATCATAATAATTGACAGTGACGGAATTTTTCACCGGTTTCGTTTTTTATTTGTACGATGATTTTATAATTATTTATTAATATATATATATACGCGTAGTTATTATATACATAACCGTGAATTCAGCTATTATACATTTTTATACGTATCATCGTTTGTTCAGCGTTAAAACGTATTAATAATGCAATATCATAAAATCATAATTTTATTATCATCGATTATAATATTATTATAGTCTCTAGAATAATATGATCACAGCGGGCCAGCGGCCTATATTTACCTGCACCGGTTAAAGTATATTATTAAATTGTAAAATTATGTCTAATCAATCGGTAAATAATTACTCTGATAAAGCGCTCCCGCGGGGGAAGGATTGATTTGTTCTAGTAAATATCTCCCTGTTAAATACAACATGGCATAGAATACCTGATTATCGAAACTCATTACTGCAATTTATAATATAATATAATATTATTACCGAAAGCAAAAATATGTTCCCAACCTGACATCGCTGCCAGCCGAGAAATTATGCGTCAAAACGTTTCAAAGTAATATAATAATAATATTTACCGGATGGCGAGGGGTGAAAAATATAATGGTCAGCCCCTAAAATTGTGTATAGTACGAAAAGTAAAGTGTGTAGAACACTTTATAACTAAAAGGTTAAAATATAATATATATAACAATATGTTAATAATATATTAGAATAAATTAAATTAATTTTTTTTTTTAGTAAATCATAATAATTTAATTTTGTTCGCAACAATGAAATAATATATTTATACATATTAATACATACATTAATTTACATCATGTGCTTTTGGTTGAAAAAGTCCATACGACGCACTGGTGTTAGTTTTTAGAGCATTGATTTTTTTTATTTAGACTTCGTCAATTCGGAACTATGTGTGTAGTATGAAAATTTAGATGTTTTAGGGGCTGGGGTAGGTGTATATTGAAATACTGAGACATCAGCTGCACGCACGCGTAATCTAGGCCGTCTCGTATTTATTTCCAAGACTAGCATAAAGTGTGATTCGTGTGTTTCAATATTTATGATCTGACTTAACTACCGCATAAATAATAATGATTTACAGTCTCGTTCGAAACGCATATCAACCAACGCGTAATATATGTAATAATGCGTACTACACTCGCATAATACATATTATAATTATGAGGGCAACGTCACCGTGTACACTAATCGTTTGAAATGTATACTGCAGTATACACCGTACACTAATGCATTCGTATAAAGTATGCACTAATCTCGGATAATGTTGATAAGCCACTAAATATATTACTATATATATATATATATATATATATAAACGGTTTCACGCGTATAACTAGGTTTTAAGACGAATTCGATAGGTATAGAAATACGCGCCATTCATCATAGAATTAATTGTCGTAATCGTAATAATAATATTCTGGAATTAATTGTGTTAAAACATATAGGACTTCAACAGACAATGTTACTTAAAACATACTACACACTTTTACTACAAGTAGTAGCATGCTCACCCCATTTTTTTTCATTTAATAATCAATTTTTTTTAATTCCGATTTTTGGAAGTTTTAAATATACCTACTTGAAGGTCTTATTTTCAAATTCTTGAGATTTTTTTAAACTACTCAAGGAGTGCCCTGCGGAGATGCAATATTTTATTTTTGGAATAAGAACACTCCTTTTCAAGAGTAAATTATTAAGCGGAACATTTTTCTGAAAACTTTGTCGTATCAAAATCAAAATTCGAACAAATAGTTTTTGAGTTATTTGATTTTGTGCACAAAAGGTAATAGATCCACCATGGCTATTATGGTATTCGGTAAAAATAGCGAAACTATTATTGCGGCGGTTATAATAGCGAAACCAAAATAAGCAAATGTAATTAATAGTGACTACAAAAATATCGAAAATGTAGTTTATAGAAATGACAAAAATATCGAACATTTTATTTTATTTGAATTAAAATTATATGCAATTATATCTTTTAAACCAAGACGCAGTGGTTATGCAATTGACTGCGATCCACACAGTCATCAATTCGATTCATAAGTGCAAAAAATTTGTGTGATTCTACGCAATCACCATTTTCCCGTACTGTCGTCTGGTTTCCAATTAAATCCCACTCCACTAGCAGTAAAGTTCGTAGATATGTTTCCTTTTGGAAAATTGGGGTTGTATCATGCATATAGTGATATATATATATATAAATAAATAGATCACGTCATCTCTCTAATACCCACTTGTGATAAGTATTGACGAAGATTTTGAGGTCGTTTCAATGAACATTAGAAAAAAAAAGTAGATACATCAACATTGTCAAAAAAAAAAAAAAAAATATACACTGAATAATTTATAGTAAAAAAAGGTTAAAAACAGAAGTTTGTATTACCACAACAAAGCACTCCTTGAGTAGTACAAAAAATCTTAAGAATCTAAAAATATGGTTTTAAAATAAATTTTAAAATTCTGAAAAAGAATTTAAATAAACTTATTATTAAATGAAAAAATGCGGTTGAGCATGGTTTGTGAATCAACCTGTATATACGTTTATTGTAATTTTTATCTAATTCAATGACCTACTTGAAATAATAAGTGAGCACAATCGTTTTAGTTTTAAATTTTAGTATTTGCGGCGACCATATAGGTACGAGAACGATATACACAGATTATTGTGATCTATCGCTCTTGTCCGTATCATAGAGTTGTCCATCGCGTATTCATAAAAAGCCATCCATTACAGTTTTATTTGAGTTAACACTTCTGATTACTTCTTAAAAAATGTTTACAATTTAACTATCTGCGTACAATAAACCTAAATGACCGAATTCGGGCTCCCATTAGCCGCATAATATAATATTATAGACCTATATCAACATGATACGCGATAACTAAAATATTGTAATACTAACATACTAACACGACCAAAGAATTTCGGATCAGTCATCGGTCGTCCACTGATGGTGTAATAATATAATCTAAGTTTCCTCGTGAGACGCAAAGAACCTGACCAATGTATAACCTGTGGGGAAGCACTAACTGTCAAACATGTCCTCCTATACTGTCGTAATTATGGAGATACCAGAACAGCCTTGAATATACTGCATCACTTATATGAAGGACTTGGACCTACTCACAAAAACACCAACAAAATCATAACCTTTTTAAAAATAACCAAACTGTATAATCTTTTCTAACTCTATTCCTATTTGTTTTTTCTTTCTTCGTGTGTTGTGTTTTCTTTTGTTTCTACCTTTTTTACATTCGTAAGCTAATTATATTGTAGTATTTCAAAATTCCGTGTAATCTTCATGATGTAAAATGTAATATTAATATTGTCAGTAATGTAAGCCAATAACCTTAGTTGCTGAGACTTTAACCAATAAAAAAAATATATATATATTATCCAAACGGAATTAGTTTTTGTGACTCGGCGTCTTAAATTTAAATTTGATTTAAAATGTCTGCAGCAAACACAAAACTGAGTAGTTTTGATAGTATTATGATGTATTGTATAGTCATGAGTGTCGCGACTTAACAGTCGGAGACGGCGAGAGAATTCGACCTTAAACGGTTTCTCTATTCTACAATCACAATGGGTCCAAAACACTGGTTCGTGTATTATACACGCCGAGGGTGGCGTAAGTATATGTATATTCGGACAGCTGCACGGGTAATACAAAAGTCGGCGTCGACGATTGGACAAGCTTCCGATGGTGCGGCGGAGGGGCATCGACAAATTGCGCATCGTAGGGCACGCGTTATTGTTAACCGACTGTGATGGTGGCGGCGGCCAAGTCCATTTGTAATTTTTCCCGCCGGAAGAGCTTCAGTCTCGCACACTACAAATGACCGGTGCAAATTGTTCCGCTGAAAGGAAAATGTGTATGTGTATATACATAAATCGTGTACACTCCGCCGTTTTCCCGGGCCGTCCGCTGCAGGGTCGGCGCACTATACCGGCGGCGGCGGCGGCCAGTTGATTATGTTCATTGGACCACAATCGCGCAACAATGATTTTCCATCCGAACGGTACACACGAACGTTTTCGAGAGTGTATAAATGTGTATAGAGAAATGGAGAGAAAGAACGGCCGCAGAACATTGTTCGAAACATGGTAAATACCGCGGGTGCGGTGGTCGGTGGTATATATATATAATAAGTATATATGGTTATAAAAGGTATAGAGTGGCATGGTCGCCGTCGCCGTCATCGTTGTCGCTGTGGTTACGGCGGGGAAGTGGTGCAGCGATGATGAGGTTGATAGTGTGTGGTGGCGGTGGTGGTAGTGGTATAGTGTTGGCGGTTACGGTACCGGGGAAGTTGGCTTTGTGGAAATAATATATATATATATATAATAGCTCCGGTCCAAGATATGACCGGAAAGGGAAGCCGTGCAGACACACAATAGTCGAACAATTGTCGTGTCTACGGCGGCGGTCTCCCCCTCCAATCCCCCCTCACACTCACACACACAACCCCCACACACCGTCATCCCCTAGGTTCGCCGCCGACACTTGGGTCCACCGCATCGATTTCCGTCGGTTTTTGGCGTTGTTGGATGACGATGATAATAGAGGAGAGACGCGCCCGCGATTTAATATTTACGACTGACCGCACCGTCATTCGCGTTGTTTACTGCGCGTGTCGTAATAATAATAATATATTATCGTCCCAAAATAATAATTACACTATATTATTATAATAGGTATACGCATGGTAATAATAATAATAATATTTATTTAAACATTTAATACAACGACGACGTCGCAATATTATAATTGATTAATGGTTTTTGTGTTATTTTGTTTCAGTGCCGCCGGAACATCCGGTGGTGTTCGACAGGTTGGGAAGGCAGTTGAACATGACGGTCGGTCCGCTCGACGAGGGCGACGGCATCGCTCTCATTTGTCGCGTCATCGGCGGTAAGTGATTTCCCCCAGCCCGTTTGCCGTAAGACATCGTGCACGACAATAATAATTATCGTCATAATATTATTATACTGGTTGAACAATAACACAATGCACTGCAGCGTGCGTGCGTGTCGACGATGTCAGTCAGTCGCATATTATTGTCGCCTACAAATCGATAACATGATACGGTCCCCAGGATTGTCGCGTTTGTTATCAATCGTCTACCGCGGATTTTTATCTAAATTTCTCTACAACCACCTGTCGCGGTAACTTATATCCCAAACGCCTATACCGGTAACGGGGGGAGTCGTGGCGGAATCCCGGACGAAAAGTCTGAGGACAAAAAGTTCATTTCGAAAAAATTCGGACAAAGTGTCCGGAATCATTTTTTTTAATATCAGTCAAAACGTTCAAAACGTTCAAAAATACAAAATATTCTATTCCTAAAAATTAAAATTTAAAAAAAATGTATTTAATTGATTTTCTTATACAATTTTATATTTGATTGCTATATCTTATTACGCCTACAGTTTACAAATATTATTAAAATATATTTGACTTGACAATCGTAATCATATAAGGAAGAAATAGTTATCAAATCAATTATTGTATAAGAAAATAAATATACTATACATTTTAATAAATAATAATTTATATTTTCGGATACTTTTAATCTGACAATGAAATGTGCACGAATTTTTTTTCCAATGTTAAAAAAAAAAAATGAGTTTGGACTTTTTGATCAATTACCGCCATTATCCAATACGGTATCGGCTGCCCGCCTGGACCGGCGTCCGGCAGTCAGATTTTGAATCGTGGATATGAATTTTTATTCTGTGTCAGCATTAAATCAATAGATAATGAGATATCTTATTATTCCGAATACACGACAACATTCAAATACTATAAAAATGTAACTGATTCTCTCTCTCTCGTTTGTTTGACGTGTGCGTTCAACCGTGACCAATATATTATTATACATTATAATACCGTTAAACAGTAAGACTTAGTATTTCATATATATTTTATCAATTCGTACTAGTGGCCCGTCAGTATTTTTGAAAGTGGATATCGATTTCAGAGACAATGTCATTATAATTCTAAAAGACGTGCCTGTTTTAGTCGCAAGTCTAAGGTCGGTCAAAAGCCGAGAGAGTACTAAGGGTTGGGTATAAGGGTGGTGATAAGAAAAAGCGATATGGACTTGTGATAAGGCGTGACGATTTGGACGATTTGACGGCTTCACAAGGAGGCGGGCATGTGTTTTTGAATACAGAATTTTAGCGTCTAGCTATCCGTCATTATATATAATATATATTATGTTGATAGAAAAGGTTGTATACGGCCCTCGTTGTATGTCCGATTATTTTTCGTATGCATAAAAGTGTATAAATCACCAGATGATGAGATATATTATTACATAATATTTGGATACATATGATCAACATTCAAAATATACTATATAAACGTAACTGATTTTCTCTCTTGACGTGTGTGTTTAACCGTGTCCAACATATTATTACACCTTATACCGTTAAACAGTAAGACCTAGTATTCCGTTTAAATTTTATTCATTCATATTGTGTCGCCTTTGTCCGCCTACTATTGAGGACACCCTTCAGGACGGACCGCGTCAAGCATTTCGTAAAAATATCATCACTGTTTGGTAAAAATCAAAGCATAGATATAATATAATAATTATGATTAGCTTACGATTATTCTAGTACAATTTTTTTGATTTTTTTACGATAAATACGTCTACAAATGAAAAACAAGAATAATATTGGAAAGAAGTTTTACTGTTGTGTAATTATATGTGTAAAGATTGTACGTGATAAAGTTTAAAATATTTCATCGCTGAGACGCAACCGTTTTATTGTTTCGTTTTGATTTTTATTCTCTTCCGCCATAATATTATTATGGCAATGACGTTCAGAATAAACAACTTTTGAGTGGTCTTGATCAGTTAATTTGAACTCTGGTTTCGTGAATAAGATACAGATTCAGTGTTATAATGTTTTACTTCCACTTATTGGAGATTAATTAAATTAAATACATAACTATCGCACACGAAAGTTTCGAAAAACAAATTTGTCGATAAAAATGTGAATGAATAATGTTCAATTTTGCTGTTCTTCATATTTTGTCATTTTACAGTTGTAGTTATTAATACTTTATGATTATATCTGTTGGTAGTATCAGCTGTTCATGTAGGTACTTCAATTCAGTAGTTACATATTATATTATAATTTATAAGTATTTATTAATTGGGGTAAAACTTATCGAATTCCCAATGAGTATAATATGTTTTTGAGATGGCTTGAGATTTTATACATTTAAATGTTTGTAAACACTGTTGTTAAATAACTATAGAATAAACTTGTATGCATTCATAAGTACATATTATTTAGAAAATACTATCCGAACAACGCGCGTTTTTTTTTAACGTATAATTCAATAATTACTAAAATTATTAGTATTGGACTTATTGGTAATTTATTAGACGCGAAATTGTCTAATTCATGTCTTAAAATATTATATGACACGTTATTATTACCAAAAGTATAGTTATAAATCAAAAATATCGAACCCATCATAATTGTTCCTATCCAGTTCTAACCTTTATTGTGCATTTAGACAAATATAATTTTCTCCCCAAGTAAAACCACAGGGCACGTTACGAGAATTATGCTGTATGTACCTACTCCTTATCGCATTATCTTTGGTTAGAATTCTGTATGTGTACATATCACGGCATAACGGTAAAAATAACCAATACACATGTAAGACTCTTAAGTTTTCACAAATCCGCAACGGTCATTTTTCCGATCCGATTGTGGATATTGTACACCTATTACGAATCGTACGTACGTAAATGATTCGAATTATAAACGCGTTTTACTATTTTTCCACAAGAAAATACTACAAATAGGCGTTGTAGGTCGATTTTGTGCCCCTAACATTTATACGCCCTTAGCGATCAACCATGTCACCAACATAATATATATTATATTACTGCGGGGTTTCTATCCTGTATGTCGTTGAATTTTCTCCATAATTATATACCTACAAACATATTCATGTGAAATTCGTGTTGGTGAATTATACGATTCTCGATACGACTATCTATACGTCTAAACTTAAAGCTGTTCGCCAACAATTAGGAACTTATACTGAAGTTATTAACCCAACAACTATGTCTGTAGTTATTGCGTACGGTTGTATTATACTCGATTACTGAATATTTAACACTATAAATACACGCTGCACTAATGGTTTAATGAAATAATTTATTAGCTTTGGTTATATTATTATAGCTTCTGGTCGACAGAAATGTTGACGTATAATATTATTTAATACATAATATTAATATGTCGTGTCATAGATTTGGTATCGGTTTTTTAAGGTTTCAAAATGCAATTATTATCAGGACGATAAATCGTTTCGATTATTATTTTCATATATTATATTAAACGGGTTAGGGGATAATCAATATTTTTATGTTTTTATATATTATCGACTATTATTATTAAATCATCACTAAGTGTAATTTTGTCATCGGGAAAATTATATATTTGGAAATATAGGCATATTTATTTACAGTTTAATAGATAACAGTATTATAGTTATGGCTTATGATTATGGATGAGTCCCTCATTTGTCCAAGTTTAGTCGTGTTTTAATAATGATATACATCAATTTACATAATATAGTCTAACTTAGATTTTAGACTCAGTCTTTAACCTAAACAAATTATTGTAAAAGACTATTTTTTATTACCGATGTTTAAGAAAATTATTATCGGTAATTAACTTTTGGGCAATACTCATATATATTTTTAATGAAATGATAAAAGTTTATTTGAATTCCGGTCTAACCGGATACATTTGACGAGTAAAACTAATTTCAAATTACTTTAATCTAAATAAAAAATATAATTATGACCATCAATCACCATGCATATTGCACATGGTACCTATTAAATAATATGATAATATTATATTTCATGCCTACCATGAAACACTAGCCTTTTATTGATTTTTTTTTCTTAATAAATATTTATATTTTGATATTACAGTGGAAATATAAACCACATAAATCATATTATTCTTTGAATTTGAAATAACCGTCCTCGTATAAATGCTATTTAATCATTTAAAAGTAATAATTAATGGTTAATAATTTATTGCTAAAATAAATTATACAATACCTATAATAATATAGATTATAAAACCTGCAATAATATAGACTATAAAAATTAAAAATGTGTCATTATGTAATATATTTGAAACCTAATAAAGTAATAAATATTATTACAGCTATGGGTATTGTGTAATTATATAATTTTCACATTATTCAGAGAAGCACACACAACATACACAATATTACATGTATAGATTATAGGTATATACTGTATATATATATATATATAGATTAAAGTGAAAATAAAATTAATTAAACACAGTTACGGTATTCACGTGTCCACGTTATACATATACACATATGCACGGTATTATATTGTTTCAGGGCAATTTGCTAGTTTTAATTGTATCGAGGTTATTATTGATTCATAATAAATGTACATATTATTATATAATTTATATAGGTTCAGATTTTCCGTTTGGAATACAATGGCGCGGGTTAAGTGGGTGGGTGGTCGAATCGTATTACAGCTAGGTTAGTATTATTATGTTTTCTTTCTTCTTAATATATTATTTCCTATTAGGTTTTGTTGTATACGAAAAGTTTGGGACCTCCACCCGTCCAAGTGATCGATTAGACGTAGACGGTACACGAGGGTTTATTTTTAGTCTTTTTTTTTTTTTTTTAACTCCTGGTCCGCTAACGTTTACCAAGAGATTAATGTAATGTGAAAACCCGGTGTAAAGTTTGTTGTGTTCTGTCGTAATGAAAAAATTAAGAACTCGTCTGTGCTATTAGAAAATATGTTGGTCGCTTCGTAAAAATAATAAGTAAATCTAATTTTAATAAACTGATACTACAGGATTCTTTGTTTTTTTTTTTTATTTCTACTTTTATTTTTTTTCCAAGATAGTAAAACTACAACAATAATATATTGTGGGCTATGCTATAACTTCGGTACCTTCATATGAGTTATTTTAGGTATATTCATTACAATTATAATATATATATATATATATAAACAATAGACGAAACTGTCTCAATTCACTACCTATAAGACCCTCTCTCAAGACAACTGTCTCTCGTCCAAAACACCCCCGGACAAACTGGAAAGATGCCTAAACCGGAATTGGCCTAGAGACCCACTCGTGTAAATTAAGTCGATTCAATTAGGGTGTCTCAACTGTGAGATTTCCTGCTCAATTATATTAATTGTATCATAATCAATGCCAATATTTTTTCAACATATATAATCATTGCATGTAAACGAATACAATATTCTTATCTATACGGAAAGCAAAAAAAAAAAAAATATTTCATGGACAAAAACCATAAAATTCTAGCAACATCGTTATTTTTCTTATTACAAGAACATATTTTTAAATAATTCAGCGACTCAATTAAAATTCAGATATGTCTCCCATACTTACACATTCAACTACATCATGCGGTAATAATAATTTATTTACATCGACTTACTGTGAAATACCCCCAAAACGTAGTTACATGATCCTAGAAATTATATTTATTAAACAAATTTAAAACTGTAGACATATTTTAAACAACAGTTTTATGCATTATTTCCCCTGAGTGAAGTATATAGTTGAGTCGGTTTTCGATGTATCTTTTAAAACGAAACAATTTCATAGTCTGTGTATGGAGACGGCATTGTTCTATTATAATATAGAGGTACACATTTTTTTAGGCATATGTACATTATGGTATTACATATTTTTTGCATAAATATTAAAATTAAAAGTTATTTTAATATTAGTGCGCGGATCATTAGGTATTGATAAAAAAACCAAAAATAGAAACTATGACTTACAAAATATTTTTTAGATTATTATTTTGTAGTTTTTTATCTAAAATAATCACTAAAATGATAAATTACTAAGATGTTGGTACTAAAAGGTACAGCATAAACTCAGTTTTTGATAACACGTACATTACTCAAAGAATATTCCTGTTTATGTTTTTTATAAATGTTAATGCCATTATTTTTTTGCGATTAAACAAATTTTGTTGGTAAATTATTAACATCATGATAATTACAAATAACTGTAAATTATTTGATTACTTTAATTGTGCAAGACTTAAGAGACTCCCACCGGTCTTAAATGGTAATTCCCTTCAAGAGGATATTAAACGTTTCTAAGATTGTCTCGAGGAATCGTGTAGTATAATAATGGAATAAGATAACAATATCGTGTCAGATAAGTGTATCGTTTACATCAACATAATATACTGTAATAAATCTTTTATAATTCCGACAATTATATTCTGGCGCTTCTCAAGGAAAACAATTTTATTTAGACATAATCTTAAACAGCGTTTCTTAGAGAATCCAATTGAAAAACAGTTTTTAAAACCTATGGATTTTAAACAAATTATCATAAATTAAATTCGCTAACAAGTATAAATTTATTAATGATACATTGTGAATTTTTTGTACAATACTCATTTATACTATATTAAAACTATTTTATTAGTTATGAATTGATTTTTCAATCCATTAAAAAAAAAAACACTATTTTGTTATATTATCATTTAGGTAGAACATTCTAAATATCTCCAAAATGATTATAATTTTTTTCTACAGCACCCGAAACGACAAAAGTTATTAAAAGTATAATTTCACTTGTATTATAGTGTAGGTAAACACTGTATTATGTGACTGATATAAATTATAAACTATGTTTTGTGTATAATATATGATTATATAATCAGCCTCTGATGATTTAGGTGTTGGAACAATACATTTTGAGTAAAGGAAGTATTGGTTTTAAAATTATGTACCGTGTACATTTATTTTTACGTTAACTTTAAAGTGTGGTTTTAATTGAGAACACAATGAAAGTTATAATAAATTCAAATATGTCTGGAAGTCAATAAACCACTCTGTATATAATTGTATTTAATTAATATTTTATACCTATGTATTTTAATAATATTTTTTATTAGATTATAATACCCTAACCTAACATAATAGGATTTATAACTAGGCCCATAATTAGATAGGTAAACTTAGACATAATCCTGACCAAGCGTACTCTAGCAAAACCAGGTTCAAGTGAATCTCGGCGTACATCTTGCTGCCCGGAGTTATATTATATTGTTTTCTTATTACTTTATAAATATAAATTGAAATTTTTCAATTTTTTTTTTTTTAACTTAATTTGTTTATAAAAATTGAACAACTTTGAGAGAATAATATGTTATTTAATTGTTTTTTTTATTTTATTCATAATTATCTATAAATGAATAAAATATTTAATTTCAAATAAACTTGTATTTTTTTTTCTGTAAAATAATAATATCACTTAGGTATTTTTTATATTTAAATACTAATAACTAATGAGACAACACATCTTATTAGTTTCATATGCCATTACCTATATCAAATTTAATGTTATTTTAGCGTATTATAGCTTTCAATATTAACTCTCTTAAAACAATGCAGGTTTCTTAATTCAATGATATAATTTAATTAAGTTTTCATGAAAATTGGACATTGTTTTTTTTTTTTTTGTTTGTTTTTATGAAATAATCAGCGATGGGTAAATATAGTCGTATCGAAAATATAACAAAAATAAAAAAATTGTAGATACCTACTTTAGTATATATCTTCTAGCAAAGGAAAAAAACTAAATGTTAAGTCCATTCTAATATTCTGCAGTAATATGCAATATCTATCGACTTTTATTTTAATCGTAACAATAATATATTTAAAAATTGAAGCATGCGTAATTCCTATTATTATTATTTTTTTTTTATCAAATATATACAAATTAAAATAGTTTAAGTTAATATAAATATAGTTGTATTTATCGTTTTGGACTTGATAGGTTCTTATGGTATTTAAAAAGTACCCATGTGCAAATGTGCATTAATATTGTGCCTCGGAGTAGCAGGATGTTCGAAATTGTATTTACTCGAAGAAATTAAATTGTACATTTAATGACTAGACGTTGTTTTCTATACGTACTTATCTCAAAACGTCCTGACGCTAACGTCTTCTGCATGATAGAACTGAACATCATTATAATACAAAATAATGTCTTTTTCGTGGTCACGGTAAGTATTACAGTTTTATGACGGTATTCATTTTCCGATTCAGTGCGTGCACGTGGAATAAGTTGTTATCCAAATTATTCGGGAAACAAATATCGGTCATCGGTGGTCATTGTATTACAACGGTGATATAATTATGCCACGTCAAACATCTGTTGCATATATTTAACCGCCGCCGTGGCCCCTAGTTTGTACACGATGGCTACCTAAACCGAACCTACGACACAAGGCTCATAGGTTTCCATAATATTTGCAACTTATTTTGTGGAAAACCTTTTGGCCTGAAAGGATAATAATATGAGAACCGTATTGTTATAAACGTGTGCTGTGTAGCGGGGCCAGAGATTCAATTATGTCGGCGGCTGTACTACGGGAGAGACGATGTAGCCGTAGGTGTCGACATAATATCAAAAAGCACTTCTACTTCTGCAAACGGCAGACACGACCGTGCTCCACCACTTACCTTTAAACTGTAGGTACGTCATGTTATATAAAATACTCTGCACATCGTATAGGAGGGTGCGGGTAAATACACACACACACACACACACACACACACACACACAGTGTTCCAAAAAGGATTTTAGCAGGGTAAAATTATTTTATTTTTTGGGCACTTAGTTCATTCTAAAACTCAGTTATTACTTTGTGCATTCATTAAGTCCTTAAACCAATATTTGAATATTTCGATGATAAGTATTTTGTTTATTTTTTTATTTTTTAATTTTTAATTTTTTTTTTTAAGAGTTAATAAAAACTGATTAAAGTATATTTGTTTTAATATATTATGTAAAGTAAAGTGAAATATTTTTTGTTGTTTGGTTTTATTGTGAATTATAATTTTTCTCTAATTTGAAGATACATATTAAACAAATAAAATATTTTTTTAAATATAAAAGATTCTGAGTAATATGCTGAAACATTCCGCAAATAAATTATATTATATAATTTAAAGGACAAGTTAAGCTAATAGAAAACATTCATTTCTAACATTTATTATCCACTACTTTTTTTTCGTATCCATTAAAAATATGAAAGATTACATTTTTTCATTTTTAAATATTTCTATATACATTATTTTAGTTGCACATGCAAAACTTTACTAAAAAAAAAAGTCGGCAAATGGGTACCGCTCTGCTATACAGTATGTGTCGAGTGGATCACTTTCATGTGTTAAATTTGAATTCAACGATATAAATCATTGTATACGAAAAACGATTCTGAGCGAAAACGGTCAGTCAGTCTACATAACTAAGTGTATTCTATGATATTGCTATTAAAATAATTCATATTACTATTAATAATATAGTAGGATGAATTAATTTTGCAGAAAACATTGCATTAAAAAATTGAATTAAGTATATAAAATATAATACTATACTTTAAAAGTTTGAAGCACTCACGAAAAATATTTTTAAATTACAACGAAATGACTAACATCGTTATTCTTAATTTAAACATCTAATTTCGTTAAAATTTGAACTTGAAATGCTTATAAAAAAAAGTGTGCATATATATTTTTATTATTTCTTATCTGCTATTTTAACAGCTTATAGGGAATTTTGTATTAAATTTTCAAAAAATTTGACCCAACTTAATTTTTTTATTGATTTAAAAAAAAAAAAAAATTGAAAAAACCAAACATTTCTTAGGCCTACAATTAATTAAAACATAGTCAAAATATTTTTAAATTTCTTTGGTGTTTAGAAAATGGTAATTTAAACATTTAGTGGAATTTTGAAATGTCTATGGTTATTCCTTTTTGAATTACATCCAAATAAGAAAATCGTTCCCAGAGAAAACGGGTGAATATCCAATATCTAATTTCAAACGCTCATAAAAAATTAATTTGATTTTCCGGTAATTTTTTTTTTTTAGAATGGTAGAAAAATTAATAGAGATCCTTGTGTTGAAAAAGAAACTGCAAAATTTCGTGATTTTGACAATTTTCTCGAAATTTCAACTTTAGATGCATTTAAAAAACTATTAGAGACTTAGGCTAATTTTTTTTTAATTTTCACTAATTACAAGTTATGAAGAACATCGTATTACATTTTTAAGTTTTTGACCGACTGAAAAAATTATGATCGGTAATTATAAAAAAAAAAAAAAATAAAAAAAACCCAAAAATGTATTATGCTTATAAATAGTTTAAAAAAAGACAAAATATTTTAAAAATTTTATGGTGTAACATAAGATATAATGTTATATAAGCATTCGGTGAATATTTAATGTATTTACAATCATTATTTCTTTTATTACATCAAAAATAAATAAAAATTTTATCAAAAATTTGCTTTGTGAAAAAATCCCGTTTTTCTTTAACATTTTTTTTTTTGTTTTTCCCGACTCGTTTATAAGCTATTGAAAATTTTGTATTTTTAACCTTCCAAAGTACCAACTAGATTCACTTTCCTATCGGAAATTATGTTCATGAAGAAAATTAAAGTACTTTTACTGCCCTAAAACGTGATGACAGACACAAAAACAAAACACAACATTGTAAAATCAATACATTCATCTCTCCGTTCAGAATCTAAAATAAATATACACATATCTTTCATTACTATATCCACGATAATAAAGAAAAAAACAACGATCTGACTTCATTCAACGAATCCATATCATAACTATACGTTCATACATTTAGCTCGTTATTAAAAATCTTATCATGTAGATATGTTTAATAAACTGATGGAACGGGCAAATGTAAACTGGGTCTATGATTACTCTTTTTTTGTAAACTCAGTCCAAAAATTGCAGGTAATGGAAAAAGTCGATTGTAAACTCAACCCTAAAATTTTTAAAAATAAACATATATTGACAACAAATATATATTCCGTCAAAACGAAATAAATAAAAAAATAGAAACCGAACCCTATATTAAAATCAACAGTCTATCATGGACTATTTCAATTTAGAAATTCTAAAATAAAAATAAAATAATTTTTGAAAATCACGTTTAAAAGTATAAAAATTAAAATATTTTAGTAAAATTAATACCTACGTCAAAAAATAAATCTGACTTATATTATTACGTTTACAATTTTACATTTGTAAAACGAGAATCGTCTCCTCGTGGTGTCCTCTGGGAAATGCTAAATGTTTCTCAAAAATATTATAAGACAATTACCAATTAGATATGAGAAGATCTGGGCATATATATCATTATTTTTCTCGGGCCGAGTTCACAATGTCAACCATAATTACCTGAAAAAAAAAACCAGGCCGAGTTTACTATGGATTTTTTTAACTTTTTATTTCTTCTACGGGCCGAGTTTGCAATCGCCCGGTAGAACCAATAGCGTGTCGTTTTAAAAATCTATAAACAGTCACTAACTATCAATAGATCAAATGCATTTTCATGTTCCATTAGTGGTAATGAAAATTTCAACTTCGTCCCCCTAAAACAATTTTTTTTTTTTTTTGGAACGTTGTGACACGGTGTCAAGTATTCACGCGGATCGTCACGGTTTTCGTTTGTACACGCGGCCCTTTTGTTTAACAGCAACCACGCGCAGTAGATAAGATCGGTTTTGCAAATTTATACAAATTAAACGAATTTCCAACGAAATTATTTATTGTTTAGGCAGGTATCAACTGCTTTCATGTTTAGTTTTCACAAAACGCGCACAGACTCCCGCGCACACGTCATGTCGTATAATATAATAGCCGTATAGGTAGACAATACTACAATGTAATTTGTTATAGCCCGTAGGCATTGTATAACTATGCAATAACTATAAGGGTTTTTCGAATTTCCGATGCAAACGATTCTCTTCATCGAATCCCTCCCTTCGACCTTGCCTTTCTATTCCATTAGCGTTTTGCATATTCGTTCTCTCGTTAGGTTGGTAAGGCAGGCAAAAGTACCGAGGTGCACACAAATTATACACATTATATATATATATATATAAAACTGTGCAAGCTCCCTCGGATCCATTATCTCATACATTCTTTTACTGACACACATTCACGCGTATTTCGTGCATTCGTTTGTAACGCGTCGTCCAAATTAAATACTCAAGCACAGTGTACCCGAATGGTATCTGACGATAAAATACCGTTAAATGGATAATAAGTAAGTTATATACAACATGTAAATATATTGGCGATGAGAAATTTCTTAGAGGTAATTTCCAGGAAACTCAAGACGTTTCTGAAATGTATATAATATAAAAATTCCGGTGACCAGAAATTTCCCATTTACATCATAAATATAATAAATTAATATTATACATAAATTGATCAGAGCAGAGAAACGAGTACCCTACAGTTTCAGTAGATTGATTTTCGGAGCCCACATTATGGTTCTTTCGAACTTTTAACATCGGAAATTATACATCTGGAAATGATAGATATTATGATTTTATGAAACAAACAATAGTATATTATAATCCCAGTATTAAAATGAACATATTGAAAGAATTTAAACAGTGGAATATCAATGCCGACGATCTACATATTTTCTGGTAATTGAGAGTACAGCCGTTTTTAAACGTATGAAATTCATCTACATAATTATGTATTGGTATATATTATTATGTCAACCAATTATTTAAGTCAATATTGTAAAACTATTAACAACCACGTATACGATTAATAAAGCTAACATTAACTCAAAATCCTCGGTTGTGAATTTCTCAAAATGTATATTTTTGACATAAATCGAATCATATTCATTAGACGACCATATTATTTGCTGTTATGTAGTAACTTTTATCTCGTTCAAAAAAAAAAAATACTGATATTATCTCATATAGTACCTACTATGAATTGGTAATCCAAAAAACCTCTTAAAAATCTAAAATTGAGTATATATAATTATTTTTTTTTAAATACTAGTTAACTATTTCAATGTTATGTTATGATCATTTGTAGTCATTCTTATGTTATTATATTTAAACGTAGAATTTAACTACGTTTAATTAAATAATGTTTGACAATTTCCACAGTATACAATAGTGATTTATTAAGTATTAAAAATAAAAACAACATAGATTTATTTTAAATATTTTTATAAGTGATACCATTGATTATATTCCTATTATTACGTAATAAAATAATAATATAATTATATTTAATGATATATATATATAGTCTGGTAATATCATAAAAAAATGCAAAAATTAATATATAAGTACATTATAGACAATATGTTTTTTTTAAGTGAATTTTTGCTCCAAGAAGGTAATAATAAGAAATGTTATCAAATAAATAAGTCATATTTATTTGTATAATGAAAAATTGTTTAGTGATTTTTTGTTTAATGAAAATTAGTATTTAATTGAAAAATCATTTCTAATTTAATGTCAAAGCCACCATGTTCTATCTAAAGTTTAATTCTG
Organism: Pentalonia nigronervosa; assembly: GCA_014851325.1. NCBI lineage: Eukaryota > Metazoa > Arthropoda > Insecta > Hemiptera > Aphididae > Pentalonia > Pentalonia nigronervosa. The sequence goes on along the minus strand of JACXSJ010000539.1, from coordinate 104,731 downwards.
ATTAAAACATTTTCATAAATTTAAACAGAAAATTAATCATTTAGATTAAAAATCCCATTAAACTTTTTTCAATTAAAATAACTTTTTTCAAACATTCTGCTTTTAATTATAATTTTTAATAATTCATCTAATGTTCATGATTTACACTCTATTTTAGAATCGGAGTGAAGAAAAGGATTCATTTGTTTAACATTGTTATGTTCTTTTTTTTCGTGTAAGTCACTATATTTTTGAGCTAAAAATTTGCTTCAATCTTCAACATTGGAGGTGGTTTCTACACCCCCAATGTTGAAGATTCAACACCAGTTTTTGTCTTTTTTCCTTGCAATTTGATAGGAATAAAAGTTATAGATAATTTAAATGTTCATCAAATATTTATATCTGCATTTAATAGATATAATACTTCACAGTAAAATAATTAAAAATAATTCTTGTAATCTAGTCATTTATTTTATTTGTTGTGAACATAATTATTAATTAACAATAATATTATAATTGCATTTTTAATATAACAGTATTTTTGAGCAACGACATTAAGGTGCTCAAAATCTTGCGATAAACGATTCACGATAAAATCATTAAAATAGATACCTATTTTAATTGGATATATAAAACAATAAAACATTTATACTTTTTTAAATATTATATATATATATATATATGTATGGGAACAACATACGATTACGTTACCATATAAAGTGTCATACTTATTTAATTTCATACTTACAATTCATTGAGGTCAATTAATATGTACAACGGAGGAGATTATTTTTTTTCGACTTAAAATTATCACTGTCCAACCATCGTATATTAATGTTATTCAGACTGAACCGATTTCGCATCCTTGGAGTGTGCCGTGCAAATATTACATTAAATAAAATATATATATATATATATATATATATATATTTTTTTTTTTTTTTTGTTGGTTAATACTTGTTAAATTCAATTAAAAAGTTAAACACGAGAGAATGTAGTGGTTAAAAAAATGTCCAATGCTTAAGTGGAAAAAGAAAAAAAATATTCGCATCTAAATTAAATTTAAAAGCGGATAAACTCGTATAATAGTCGATTCCCACGTGAATTCAACGATGTACATTATACCTACCTATGTAATATATTATTTTTTTTATACACACGCATGCACATGAAGTCGCAAAATGTTCAGTGACGTTTATTTAAAAATATATATATAATATAGACTTTTATTTTTATAGACTTTATTTTCAAGGACACTACATTTAGATTATCTACATTTTTCAACGTTTTGTCTATGTAAATAATCTTTATTTAATAGGACCCAAAACACAGATTCTCTAGATGCAATCAAATGTAAATTACATACACATTATAGATTAAATGGTTCATAACATATTTATGGGTAAAATAACAACAAAATCAACCTAATACATAATTAACCATCGTACAATAAAACAGGTAGATTAACTATGATGTAGTATTTAAATTCCCACAATTCAATTATCTGCAATAATATAATTTATATTTTAACACAATTAAAATATGGTATGATAGGTGTGGATAATATGAAATAATTTTAAATAGATTTTTCTCGTAAATAATACAACAATTGTTTTGAAAATGATATGATCAACAATGTGACTTATACCGTTTCATAGATCTTTTTATTATAGTTATAGATAGATATTTTGCTTTTAAGTTGCCTCGTAAAGGATATTGAGTGGTTTGGTAGTGAAAATACTAAATATATTATTATTATTATTATTAAGGATTCCGTGTGTTTGTTCCACATTGCATATCGTTGTAAAATACTAAGATTACAAGACATTTGATAGCTTTGTCATTTTTTTTAAGTATTAATAGTTGTTAGACAATTATAGTGTATAAAAAATCAAATAAAAAATTACAAGATCCGTTAATTTTGTGATTTACCACACATTTGACATACATTGACGTAGGTTCAGATGTGACTAAATAATAATAATTAACCATTTTAAATTGTGGTAATTTTAGAATTTTACAGGGTTCTTCTACTTTGATCTACGTGTGCAAAAGAGGGGTGATAGACAAAATATCGCTATCACTTTCATTGGGATTGATATCAACAAGAAAGAAGGGTGTGAGGTTTTTGTTTTCTTGTGCTTAATACCGGTAACATTTATCACAGTGTGATCTATTAATTATACGGTTGCGATGTGATATCATCCTCTGTAGTAGACGGGGGAGGATACCAGAACTACTACCTTACCATACCTCTCAATTTCAATCTGATAGCCTATGATAATCGTTACCAGATATAACCCTAAGAAGCTATCAAATTGTAATTGAGATGTATAGTAAGGTACTAAAGTTATTTAAATTCTCTCAAGTACAGAATCATTTTCCTATGATTGGCAGTTATGTCTATTTGGATTTTGAAACGAGTACAAGACAAGGGAAAAAGTTCAGGTCAACGATACATTTAAAGTTGTCTCGTAGGAACATGTAGTCGAGGACGCCTTTAATAAAATATATAGGTAGAGGTAAAATGTTATTTTGGGTGTATGGTTCATGGTAATTGGTTGCCCCTGATTTAGAGTTTTAGGTAAGTCGTAATTACTGACGAAAATAGGATCTTCTGTGGTAAGATCAGCAAACCAGTTGTGCGTTATGAAAAGTTTTGATTTAGTTTTGTCTATTTTTATGATTGATGGTGATTGTGGCTGAGAAGAGGACGAAGATAAGGAACGTTTAATTATTACGATGATTTTTTTTTTGTTGTTTTGTTTGTTATGATTAGGTATGACAAATTTATGTTATTATTAACAGTACAAAGGTTCGTGAGTAACGATGCCTGTGATCTGTACAATAAGTCGTGTACAAATATTATGGGACTTGACTCGTTTTATCGTAATAAAAATAAAATTAGTTATATTAATCTATTTGAATGATTTTTTTTTTCGAATATTGGGCAGGTTGAGCTTTGGTAGAGAACTAAATAATTCGTCGATTAGTACACATTGCACAATCTTTTGGTTCGGAATAGAGGTGCAACGCATGGCATAAATACGCATGCGTACTGTTATTGGTCCGAATGCGTGGGATTAATTATTAAAAATATTTTTAATTAAAAACAAACTAATCGATAGAAACAAAATATGAACAATTTATGGATTCAAAAAAAAAAAAAAAAACAATGTTTTCAAGTTACTTCTTAGTTATTAAAAAAAAAATACAATTGCAAACTATTTATACATTTATATTTTATATATTATAATATATTTAAAAGTATAAATTCAAAATATATATATTATCTTTATCTTCAGAGAATAAACTCGTGGAAAGAAATCACACTTCTTAAAATGTTTTATTTAATTGTATATGCCGGTCTGTCGTTAATTAATGTCAGTGTCTCTTTATAGATTTACGGTGAAATATTCGTTTGAATACAATGAAACATTTAGTTCATTATAATGTAACTACTTTTTTTTTTTTAATTTAAATAAGGCTTTTATTTTTAATTGTATTCTTTATTATTGTTTTTTTTTTTTTATTCCATTTTACATAAAACTCAATTTAATATAGGTAGAGAGATAAGTCGATATTTTTCTCTTTTTAATGATTTTGAGAAAATTATATTTTATTAATTATTGGTTAAATATGTAATGATATAATTTTTTATTTTACTTTAAATGCATTAAATTTGGGAATTGACATATTTTACTTTTTTTAAAATTAATAATCGCTAAAAGGTATACAAGAAGTAATTAGGTTTATTAGTACATATATTTTTGTAAAATATGAACTGCAGTCTATGTTAATCTAAATTCAATTGTGCGAGTACTGTAAAAGGAAATTTAAGATCAATAGATAATTTATTTTTCCGTTACCAGTAAATTTCTTAATATTTGAATATAAAAAAAATATAAGTTAGTATATTATTATTAGGTAAGTATCTTTGTAACTTTGTCAGATGCGTGTTAAAGAAGTTAAAACACAAAATAATTACTATCAAATATATTATTCTAATCATTATTATTTTATAAACATATAATATAGGTAAATGTGCAGTAAATATGTAAATAAATATTATAACAGTCAGCATGTTCAGTTTATCCGTGACGGCTGTGTATTCCAAAATCTCCCTCCCGATAACGCTCATATAAGCAACAACAGCCACTATAAATTAAAAGTATGTAAAACTCACTATTATGTAATCAACTTTAAATCAGCTCAAACCATGAGTATCCTAGTAAAATCGCCCCTTAGGAAAGAGACACCTATAACACTTTCTAACACAAGCTCAAGAAATCAAACATGACTAACAATAAAAAAAAACACAACATCAAAAACCAATACACTCCAAAAAATAAATAGTACTAACCAAAATATCAAACCCAATCCATAGCCAATTAACAATGAAAAAAAACATTCCAACAATCAATCCAAAAATTAATCAAAATGAAACAAATACATTTGTAAAAAATACATTTAAATTATCGTATCCAAAAAAGAACAAGTTTTAATTATTGAGATCACTGACAACATACAACAACAAAATTACGTTTTTGCTATAGCAGAAAAACGAAATCAGAAAATATTATTCTTATTTTCTGAATATCTAAAGATTGATTTTGCATCTTCCTATCCAGTATCGAACTGATCAAAAAAATACTTAACCAACCAAATCAAATAAAAATCAACAAAATTCCAATCAAAGTAAGAAAATACTTCAATCCCGATAAAAGGATAATAATATTTAATGTATGCCCGACATTTCCACATAACATAATCCAAATGAAACTCACAATTATTGGCATAATACCAACCAGCCAAATTGTATACCTCAGAGCAAACATCCAGAAAGAAGGATTCACCCATATAATAAGTTTTCGACGCCAAATATATAAAGGCCGAAGACGTCAACAAAATTCCAAGTTCACTACTTATGAAACACGAAAATATTAATCGTAAAACTTTCATCACACATGACTCTTTAACATGCTACAGGTGCAAAAAAATTAGTCATACTTTACAAAACTGTATAGAAAATATAGATAAATTTAAACCTCTAAACATAAGCCAAATTGAGATACTGGAAGTAAATGAAAAACAAAATATGACAAATACTCCTAATTAAGAAGAAAATACTGAAATACAATACGCACATGAAACCTACTCGATAAGCCAATTCCGACAATAAAGAAATAATCCAAACAAATATATCAAATAAAGAACACCCCACTCAATCTGCATACAATTTAATCGAATTAATGACCATAGGTTATAAAACGAACAAAGAACTGAAATATCACAATTGCACGATGATCGAGTAATCAAAAAATCCAAAATAAACTCAGTATGGAAGTCACAAAACCAGTTTTCGATGAAAACAGCTAACTACCGATAACTTACGACACATTCGAAGCGATAATTGAAAATTCACAAGAAAAAGCAGACATAAAAAAGCTATCTGCTCAATATAATATTGAACCAACTATTCTAATAAATATTATAGAATTATGTCGCCCCCACTTAAAAACTTCATCACATTCGATTAAAACTAAACTTACAAAATTATTGAATGCACTATTCCAAATAGAAAAAATTAATAAAACAAAAAATGAAAATAAAAATAAAAGTAAACAAATGAATAAAACACAAAAAATACTAATACTAATACAACATTCAAAATCATTCAATGGAACCTTAAACGGGTTTTATAAAAAAAATCAACGATCTTAAAATGATAATAAACATTTAGACTGTCAACCTAGGTAAAATAATAGAAAAAATAACAAACTTCCGATTAATATGGTATATTGAAAAAAATCAATTACATAAATAAAGAACAAAGTGGGTTTCGCAAATACTATTTGACAATGAACAATCTAACAAAAAAATTCACTTCAAGATACACAACACACTAGAGGAAAAAAAGTATTAGGAGTCTTAAACTTAGATCTATAAAAAGCTTATGACACTACATAGAGATATAGAATAACGTAAAAACTAAAAAAAATTCTAAGTAACAGACAAATGCTAAAATTTATGGAAAACTTTTTAAGCAAGCAAACATTCCTGGTCAAAATAGGTGGAACACTTTCAAACCTTTTCATACAAGTAAACGCCATACCTCATGATCACATCTATCATAATAAAACCAATCCAATTTACCCTATTCGTCGACGACATGAATATCATGTTCAAAATAAAAAATAAAAAATAGTACAACATTTCCTACAAAACACAATACAATAATGAAATATCAAATTGGTCAAACGAAACAGGCTTCATTTTTTCAAATGAAAAATCTCAATCAATCTTCTTTACAAAACAAAAAATCAACGTCACAATTATATCAAAATTACTAGTAAACCAAATACAAAACGAAAGCGAAATTAAAATACTTGGAGTAATCTTCGATAAAAAAATGAAATGAATATTCCAGTTAAAAAAATTAAAAATTGAAACTACAAATAGACTAAATATCCTCAAGGCCCTATCACACTCCTCAAGGAGCGCGGACACACAAATTTTAATACAAATATACAAATCAGTTATTTTACCATAATTAGACTATTCGTGCGATACTATACACAGCAGCAAAAAAATCAGTATTAAAAAAAAAAGAACCTATACATAATACATGCTTTTGTATCGCAATAGGTGCATTTAAGTCAACCCCCATTGAAAGTATATATATTACATATTCTACGAACCCTCATTTCAAATTCGAATAATATACACATATTCTTACGTCGATTGAGCTGCACAAATCGATACAGAACCAAACCAAATAGAACACATAAAGCAATTAGCAATTAAATATAAAATTAATTTGAACAACATAATAAAAATTTAAAAAAATCACCTTGACACCAAGCATTGTAATAAACACCAATTTAAGTACGTTAAAAAAAAAAAAGAACAAACGAACCAGCATACAAAAATTAATTGAATGAAAACAAGGAAAAATACAATAACTATGCATAAATATACACCGACGAATCAAAATCCTACGTTGGCATTGTCGTCACCGCAAAAACCACAGCAACAGTATAAAAAAAAATAAATGAAAGATCACTGTTTTATCTATACCGTCGAAGCCTCTGCCATCCTGGAGGCAGTTAAATATATATCAAACCAAGACGAACATTGGCTAATTTTCGCCGACTTACTTAGCGTATTATCAAGCCTTAAAAATTGGGTTAACCTCAGTAAAATAACAGTAAAAATATAAAATTCAATGAACTCGCAAAACAAAAAAATTACTCTAATATGGATACCAGGACATTACAACGTCCAGGGCAACGAAACAGCAGACAAAGCGTCCAAGCAAATAGCATAAACAAACTAGGTAAAAGTACAAATACAAACATACATTGATATCAAAAACAAATAAATATATATATATCAGAATGGGATACAACTTGGAAAAAACAAAATCAAAAACTTAGCGAAATAAAAAGAACAACCTTTAAGTGGCCTACAAATCCAAACAGAAAATACAAAACAGTCTTAAACAGACTAAGAATAGACCACAGAAGACTTACTCCCGGCTTCTTAATGGCCAAAAAACACCCACCGGTATGCACCACATGCGGAACACATATAACAGTTAGACATAGATTAACAGATTTTTTTTTTTTTTTTTCATTTAAAATATATATTTACAATCTGTATCAACGTATATAATAAGCAAATGTGATAAATACATTTCGAGGATTAATTACATGACATTATTTACACGAGGAGGGAGACTATCCATTGATAGAACCCTGCAACAGAATTTTTAAAATACAAAGCTCTATAGAAAATGATTTACCTGAATAATTAATCGAAATCCCGGCGAAGAAGCAAACACTAAAGTTTTAATTTTTTTAAAAATGTCAGAATTATTTGATTTAATTTAATTTAATTTAGCAAATTATCAAAAAAATATAGTTTAAAAAAAATGTAATTAAATAACTGTACGCTATAACCATTGCCGTTGAATCGTTTTGTTTAATAAAAAAAATATATATATTATAATTAGACTATATTGATAATGATCTATAAAAATAAATATTAAAGTGACAATTATATAACTTGTTATGTTGATAAATTTAAATACAAATACGAAAAAATAATTCAATTCAAAAATAACTTTTATTGATATATTTGTCATTATTATCTATTATTATGAACTAGTAAATTTACCATATAATCGTAAGTATAAATATATTAAATGGTCAAAATTAAGCATTTATAAAATTTTATTACCTACTAGTAAAGTGTTCAAAAAATATTATTTCAAAATAATTAGTAATATTGTTTTAACAATTCAATCGTTGTTTTTCCCAAAATTATACAAACTTAACTTGTTTGTTTAAAAAACCAACAGCTAAACTTTTCAAATTTTAAGTGTTATAATTGAATATAATTTTATTTCATTGTGCGTGTAAATTAAAATATTTTTAATGTTAGCGAAAACAAACTTAAAGTAAATAAATAAATTATAAGGTTGTACAACAAGAATAATATCATATATAATATTTATCTCGCTATTACATAAAAAAAAAGTTCTTAAAATATTATTTAGTGTTTTATAGTTGTCATAATAATAATAAATAAATACGAATTAAAAAAAAATATGAAAGTTATGAGTTTTTAAATATAAACTGCTTTCTAGATAAAACACCCAAGAGGATTGGCGATCATAGACTATATTATATAGAGCAAGGATGCTCACTAGTATATAATAATATATAATTATATTTTCTTTAAAAATACTGAGTATTGCAGAATTCAAAAATAAACTATTGGTAGTTTCTTTTTACGCACTAAACTTACAACAATTTTTTTTTTTTTTTGTTGGTATTTATTTTTTATAAAATTCCAAGAGTTAATATTTAATTAAATAATTATAAAAAATACTTGAAGATGCCTTTGTTTAAATTTAAACAGATTCTTATTTTATTAATTACTACTCACAACATTATGATAAAATAAGTTTTTATAAATTAATTAACATTTTAGTAAAACCGTTCATATTAAGTATTCAAATAAGTAGAATTGGCCAAAATAATTTTTTTAATGAGATTTTTTTCAATAATATGGATTTATTTTTGAATGCTTTAAAAAACATTTTTTTCTGAATTAAAATAACACAATGCATTTAAAAAGTGTAAAGTGATTTAATAAACAGTTTGTTATTACATCCAAATATGTTAAATAATTATGTAGCAGAAATTAATATCATAATATACTATATATGAGATATTTAAAATTATGGGAAAAAAATCTATTGAGAAGGTATGGTTGTAAGTAATTTGTCACATGTTAAACATATTTTCATTTATTAAAGTTATCTGAAATGAGTTAATAATCTAATGCAAATCGAAAAACAGTTGAACTAATATTGGCGAAACAAATACATTTTATAAGAAAATTACTAATTATATCAGTCGTATATTTTAATTTTGAATGTGTAAGTGTATAATTTTTTGTCATACAATAATATAATATTAAAACAATGACAATATTGTCATTGGATTTAGAAAATTATCCGAATTTGCATCAAACAACATCCGTCAAAATGTAAACTGTCTGTCGTTTTTCTAATGTAAATGCCAAAATAAAACAACTTATGCGCATTATGTATTTTTATTTAAACGAAAAAAAAAAAAATAAAACAATATCGTTAAATTTGAAATAATAAAAAATAACATTTTAAAAATGATTAGTATTCAACTCGAACATTACTAAGTTTAGTAATGACAGAGAAGACAGTTGTCTTCTCAACACGTTATCCCTACACTATTACAAACATTTTTTAATGAGGTTTTTTATGTTTCACTGCCTATATATATATATATAATAACATATTTATACTATTTTCGATTATTGCCGTTAACATTTTATTTTATTCGACATTTTAAACTTATGAATAACAACATATTTTTTTCAATCCTCCGACATGTTTTTATTTGTCTTATTATTATTTTAATTTTACCATCGTAGGTATCTAATGACAAAACAGGAAGACATGTAACACGTTTTACTACTATTTATTTTCCTCTTTAACTTTGACTTGTATATTTATATGAATTTAATGCACAATATCATTACTATAAATTTTTTTATTACATACGTTTAAATCATTACACACTGACACGTAGGTAATTTTAATTGTACAACCTTTAAACCGTTTTTATAGATTTGTTTTAAAGGAACATTGGCTGATTATTCAAATAATAATAATATGAGATTATTAATATTCCCTAAAATTAATTTCAGCCCGTTATCATTATTTTTAATTGAAACTCAGAATAAGCGATGGCTTAATTAATCAAACTTAACTCAAATCAAACGAAACTTTTTAATTTAACTCCACTCTATATAATATTGAATACGAAACCAATCCTTTCTGTTGTATTTAGGTTTATGTTATTATTGCCTGTAAGTGGTTATATTATTTACATCCTCCGAGATTTTTGTTTTGACTCTAATAGTAAAAAATAGCCCGAATAGCCCGAAAATTACCAAATATTATTAGACAACAGGTGTTTAAGTTCAGTATTTAGTGTATTTTATAGTCGTGTTTCCATAATTTTTGTACTTAAAGCACCAACAAATTATTCTAAATTTTTGCATGCTCAATGATATTCATATAGACTTATAGGAATAAACAGAACATTTGCCCTGAGGACTGGTCATGCCAAACGGATTAAGAAAAATAGCTCAAGTTTTATCATAAGAGTGGGAGAAATAGAAGAACTACTCTGAGGACAGCCAAATAGAGTGTTCGTTCAATTTTTCAATTTATTTCAATTTTCTAAATGTTAAGCCTGATCCTCGTAACATATTCCATCTACTTACAAACGTTATCATACCTAATATGTTCTGTCTCTATGCTGATATGTGTATTGCTTATACTCTCATAATATATAATATCATTATGAGCTAAGCTTGCTGGACCACATGATAATCCCATAAAAAGATTCAGCTGAATACTTCAGTTTGCTAAATACCCAAGATTAATCAGTAGCTAAGCCAATTTAACCTTCATTTTCACCTAAATTGGAAACACTATGTCTGACAGAAAAAATTGCAAATCAAAGATAAAACGCACAAGCTGTATTGGCTAGTTTGAAGATATTCCACATTAGACCTGGCATACAAACATCTTATATATGTATCTATTATGAAACCGATTTGGACTTATGTCATACAATTGTGGGGTTGTGCTAGCAAATCCAACATAAAAGTCATTCAACGTTGTCAGAATATTGCCGTTCGTACCATTGTCATAGCATACCAGTTCGACAGGATTGAAGTCATCCATCGAGATTTAAATACACCATCCGTCCAGGACGAAATTAAAAAGTTTACTAACATATGAAAAAACTTGAACTACACCCCAACGCAATTGTTAAACAACTTCTTGATAATTCTCAAGACATTAAGCGCCTCAAACGCCTAAAGTCATACGACTTACTCTAAGTGACATAGACTAAGGAAAAGGAGTTACTCGTTGAGAGTACAACGACCCAAATATGTTTATGAATGCAAATATATTTAAGTAATTATTATTACTTATTAGTTATAGTGTATTCATCCTCAAGGTATTATATTTATAAAGATCTCTGCCCGTTAAAATAAAGTACCATAGGCAGTTAAAAAAAAAAAAAAATTATCAGCTATGCAAGCACGCTTACTAATCATTTTTTTTTTTTCAATGTCTTTCATTGAATCTAACTGATGAACGTACCGCGTATGGTTCTGTTCACAAACCCTTAAATATATATAAATACCTAACTATCGATCGTCTGTGATTTTTGTTGATAAATCTCGCAATAACCGTTTGCCCCGGCTCCCTCCCGATAATAATACCGGTTTTCGGGATGGAATAATAATAATAATAATTTACATCGGTCTACCGCGATGGTCGTAAAATAAAACGATCCAGTAAACAATGCTTAAAATATAATATATTCGGATCGCATAACGCAGTAATATTTGCGCATAGCGCTCGTAGTAACTCTGCAGTGGTAGTAAGTGCGGTCTCGCGAGAGCAACGACAGTTATACAACGAAAAGATAACTCTCTGGTACACAATATAATAAAAATAATGCTATAATATGGCTATTATTTTTTCTCCTCGGCTCTCGCGAGAATTTATCACGGGCTCGGTGTTTAACGATCAAGTCGCTCCGCAGACGTCACAAATACATTTGCCGATCGGAAGTGCGAGTCGCGTGCTCGATAAATCTACGACCAAAGGTCTCGTCCACGTCGTACGACGCCGCCCGTCGCGTCGCGGTTGACCTTTGGACGCGCCTGCCGCACGCGACATCTCACCCTCAGGAGACGTGACTGCCTCACCCCACCCTACCAAACCTTTATCTCCTAAGAATTTATATATATTGTTGTTGTTCCTCTCTATTATTCACACCCCCTCCCCCCCCAACGCACATCGGTCGAGTGTCTCGAGTACGTGTCAATTGGAGACGCGTCGCAGTCGGATTTGCTTTAAAAACGCTCCTTGACGGGACACTCGAAAATATGTCATTAGTTCAGCGCTCGGGAGACTTAACGCAATCGCACATTATTTGTAAGGAATCCAGGGCGTTTAAAATCTAGTTCGATTCGAGCACGTATTGATTTGTTTTATAATATAATTTGTGTTCTGTTTCGCAGTATATAATATTTTATAACGCAATTATTATTTTTGCTATAAGTATACATACATTTTTCTCACACTTTTTGACAATATGCGTGTATCGGTACATAAATCGAATAGAAGATTTTGGTATATTATATTAGAATAGATTATTTATTAGAATTTTTTTTTTTTAACTGCAAGTTGCTATAATACAATGCATATTTCATATTATGCGATGTATTTGTGTCGGCAAAAATGGGATATACGATAAAATAAAAATTAAATTTATTAACTTTTGACCGATTGATCACGCAATTGTAAACATACGAAAAAAAAACGTTTAGTGTCAAATTAAAGGCAACGTTGCATTTAAAACCACGAAGAATCATGTATAAATTTAATTTGCGATATCGTGTACGACGTGTGTAAACGGTTATTAAAATCTACAAGATTTCACAGTTTGTTAAATCGTGTTGCAGCACTACAGCTCATCTAAACTGCAAACGGTTACGGCACGCACGCGTGCGCACTATAATAATTGTGCGACCAGTCAATTAAACGTCATTATCTCGACAACGGATTCACCAGAGCTTATATACAGATAACCACATTAAATCAGATAACAGATTCACCACCAATCATGCTCGTCTCTATTTTTTGATTTTAATGATCAATTCATTCGAATCTTAATTTTCGGAAGTTTTATGTACACTCAAAGATCATATTTTTAGATTCTTCGGATTTTTTTTTACTACTTAAGGCATGTCCTGTGGCGATACAAACTTTTGTTTTTCAAATGAGAACCTCCCTATTTTACTATAAATTATTCAAAGTATATTTTTGATGTACTTAATTCGAAACAGAACGAGTAGTTTTTCAGTTATTAGATTGTGTATAGGTACTATGGACAGTAGTCCTTAAAAATGGTAATATAAATATAACATATATTATGTGATATTGGATCTAGTTTTTTTTTTATACTTGGACTATTTTTATAAATTATTAATTATTAATTTTATTAAGTCAATATTTTTAGAAAAATGCTCAGCTTAAAAATACGATTTGTTGTTGAAAAGGTAGGGGATACTTGTTTGAAAAACATAAGTTTGTATATCTTCACGGGGCACTCTCTGAGTATTACAAGTCTCAAGATATTAAAAATGTGGTCTTCGAGTATATCAAAAAATTCCAAAAATCACAATTTAAAAAAAATTGATTATTGCACGAAAAGTGGAGGTGAGCATGCTTGGTGAATCACGCTGTATACATAGCTTTTTGAACTGTTATCGGTGTCTTTATTTGATTTTAACTACTGGCAAAATTTATAGTTAGACATTTTTCCTTGATGGAATAAAATTGAATTTTTGTCTTGGTGCATTTAACGAGTACGTACACGTAGTCTTATTATAAGCCCAACCACTGGTTTATCACCATGTGTCCTCCAGGTGGCAATGTATGGCAATAATAAAAATAATACACACGATTCACGAATTTTATACTTCCGTTGAAACGGGGAAATCATTAGATATTATATACACGCGTACGCGTTTTTGGTGAAAAAATGAACAATGTTTTTTGGTATTTTGAAGCGAGTTAGTTGTGCATCGAGGCAATTACATATTATTGTACCACACGAAAGATGTGCTAAAAATAACACCAGGAGATTATTATATCTTATGATTTATCATATAGTTTTATGATTATTATTATTATTATTATTATTGGGTATTTATGTATTATTGTACATTTTTGTTTTGTGGTATCACGTGATAGATACGCATCGGACCATCCCTTTACCCTGTCATCGAAGACATTTTGGGGAAAGGCGTCGATAAAAAAGGAGATAAAAAAATAATTTATTAGGTGGTGCTGATAGTAGTAGATCGCTAAAAAAAAATGTTTATATCACCTGTCCGAATAAATTGCGCTTAATTTATAAAGCGCAGAAGGTCCAAGCTAAATATCCAATTTCTAGGGTCTTTTCAGGATTGAACTTCATTGGTTTCTCTTCAATCCTGTCACCCCTTACCCTTATTCCTCGGAACTATATATACCATTTCATTGCCGATATTAATTCAACGATTTATTTGCCCAATCGAAATGAAGTCGGTGGCAACAGCTGAGACACGTGGTATCGTAATCTTCTACTTTTAGAAGAGAAAAAAAAGGTTTTATTTTATTTTACTTTTTCAATACTCTACCGTAACCGGCCGTCTACATAAATATATATTATAATATATATGATATATTACATAGATCAGTTATCGATTCTATCAAAAATCCATTTGGTTTAGGTAGTTATATTATAGTGCATATTATATTTTAATTATGCAGTTTATATGAAATGTTATCATAGGATTTAAAAATGAAAACAACAATGAATATATTATAATAACAACAAAATTAGCCTTTACTAGTATTATGTATGTTTTAACTGCCAATGGTGTTTTAAGTATGTCTAATAATTGTTAAAAACAAATTAGATTAAATAATATTTCCGAAACATTGTAATATGAATATAGTTGAAAATATGTGATGTTCCTAGTTGTGTTTGATATATGAAAATATTCTTTTAAGAAAATTACTAAAATTTTTAATTGATATGTATAAGTTAATACAAATAATAAATGTAAATAATACTAAACTAATATTAAAGTCAGCAATTTTATTACGTCAGTATTGGTTTACTGATATTGTATATATGAAAGGTCGTGCTATAATTATTGGTGCATATAGTATTATGCAAATTTTTTTTAAATTTATTATTATTTAATATTTTAAAGCATTATAATAATACTTATTAGTATAATTACAAAAATAATAGAAGCCAACTATTTGTATATAATTTGTAATTGCCTAAAATGTATAGATTTTCCAGTTTTATTTTCTCTATAACTACTCTGAATTATTACAAACGGTATTGTTTAAGTAATACTGAGGAAATTAAATTTAATATTATGTCAAAAAAATCAATGGCATAACAAAATTTATATAGTTTAAAAAAAAAATGTTAAATAAAATAGTTTTACCTATACAAAAAAGTAAAAACGTTTAAAGACAAAGATAAATATACTCAAGTAAAGTTTGGTTAGAAGTATTTTCTAGACTTAATAAAGAGTTCCTAAAATATGGGTAGGGTAGTTTTTGTTTCATGTTTATAGAAATATATTAAAACAAAAATAATCAAAGACTCTGGACTAAAAGTTTATTTAAAGTATCGAGTATTAATTTTAAAATATAGACTTGTGTAGTTTAGTTTCTGAAAGCAACATCGCGTACGTGAATGAGATAAAATAAATCGCACGCAGTTAGTAAGTAAAATGTAATCAAAAGTATTTTCAATTTTTTTAAAAACTAATGTATTTGATATAGTCGTAATTATTATAGCGAGAGTTTTATTTACTTTAATGTTCTAAAATATTGTTAATTATTTCTTTATACCTTCATGAGCCCGAATAAACAAATATTTGTTTTAATATTTGGTTAACCGCGTTTTTTTTTTTTTTTGTATTATAATTTTTAAAATAGGCCAAAATACAGTTATTGTTTGATTGATACTGCTCTCGTTTGGTTTATCTCGACATAAAATAATGCCCACATTATTGTTATTAAATTAAAAACGATGACGTGGGTCAGCATATTTTGAAACTAATCTTTTGTGTAACACAGTACATTTTTCGTAAATAATAATATATCGTATTTTTTTATATATATATATATATATATATACTCTAATAATAAAAGAAATAAATATTTTTTCAAAATGCCTTGTTAAAATAAAGTAACTATAAATTTTTCAAATATTGAGTTACAATTTCTAATATTTAAATAGGTGCTATAATACATGTTGACAGTTATTTTGTTTGTTTTTTTTATTATTCATGTTCTCGGTGTATTCATAAATTAATTAAATAGACATTGTCGTAAAAGTAAAATATGTAATTTATATAAATTATATAATGTAAATTACTATTATGTGCATTTATTTTAATAAACAAATAATAAGTTCGTTTCTATTATCACGAAATGTTACTACATTTATACTATAATTAAACAATTATATCTACTCATAAAATCAGGAATATATGTTAAGACCACGGATTGCTAATATATATATTTTTTTAAATATGTATTTCCATACATATATGATTTATTATTTATGTATACTTTTTTTTTCATACAGTTTAACAATAACTTAAGGTTTTTAGGTTTATTAGCGAAAGTCAAACATCAGAATATTAAATTAATTTGAAATATAAGTTTTAAAAACATGAGGTACATTGGAATATTATGATATTTTATGTCCATATTATTATACTATAATAAATTTAAATCACATCAGGATACTTTTATTTTTTAATAAACTAGTTGATAAAACTTTAAGCATTACAAACAAATCCCTTTATATTGAACATGTTTTCAAAGGGAATTTGTTTTTTATAAAACTTATTGTCGTTTTGATGATTTAACCATAATACTAAATTGTTCTAAATAACAAACATTTATTTTTCTTATTATTATTAAACATTTCACAAATTTACCTGAATAGTTGAAAAATATCACGTTTCCCAACGGGTATATCAACTTTCAAAGGTATCAATGACGTTCCCCGTGCGTCCCAATAATAACAAAACTAAAAATACACACGTTATGCTATGGATCAGCCTTGTGAATTTGTAAAGAATTTGAGTAAACGTATGTAAATACTTTCAAAATTAAGCATTTGAAATGTATTTAAAATACTTTCTAAATGTATCTATTTGTGTCTGCATTACGATTTAAAAAGTATTTTTTACAAGACCGCCATGGTAATACTTGCACAAAGCGCGCAGCCAAATTTTCAAATCGATATAATAATTCGAAAACGACATTGTGGCGCACGATATTGTATCGACACAACACTGTGCTTGACGTTACGGTAATGCGTGGACAATGATTGTGAGCATAATGTCATCGCACGAACTGTAGAAAACGTGGTTTTATCTAATCTATATACTCGCACGATAGAACAGAATCATTAACAAGTAACAATATTATTATTATTTGACAACAATAAGCAGTTCGACTAATTGGATCGTTTTGATTTTTTTTTTTTCTTTTCAGGAAATCCTCCGCCGGTAGTCGTGTGGCTGAAAAACGACCAAGTGGTGGACGACGAGTGCGAACACAACTCAATGAACGCTATCGAGAACAGGCTGCACTGGCCGTCCGTCAGCCGACACGACTTTGGCTCGGTGTTCACGTGCCAGGCGTCGAACACTAAGCTAATGGATCCCCGTCAAGCGTCCGTCGTGTTGGACCTTAGACGTGAGTATAATATTTTTGTTCGGTCTTTTTTTCCTTCAAATTTTACCCCTTGAGCATCGCGACAGAAGGGTTAGTCGTCGTATGTTTTGTTTTGCGTTATTTTACGCGATCGTGCAGCAGGGGAGAATTAATAACAATAAATGCGGTTTGAAAAAAGCGTGCCTCACAACGGGCAGACAAAAAAAAAAAAAAAAAAATACATAAATAAATAATAATATTCGTGTATTAACCTTATTTCTCTGGTCATTGTCGGTTTCTGCGTGAAAACGACGCGATGACGTTTTGTCTTCGGCAATCGGCCGGTTGTTTTATAAACGTCCCCTGGCGGTATGTCGTGATTTTTTTTCCATTCTTCCGCGTTGGATTCGACAAACGGAATAATATATTGTACTATTATTATTATACCGTCGCGGGCCGAGAATAAAATACAAAACACACTATATGACGTAGGTAGTCGTCCGAGTTGGTTTTTTTCTCTCTACCCTTATCCAGTCGATCGGGAGAGGAGAAGGGACGGGTGGTTAATTAAAACCCGACGGATATAATTATTTATATACAGATGTGTCTACCGGTGATGTATGCGGGTATATGTATATGTATTATGGTCGATGGAAGCCTCGCGAGGGCTGGCAAGGTCGTCGATCTAACGGTCTTAATTGGACGTCAGAATTAAGCAGGAGAGAAAAGGAACGGTAAAAAAAAAACCTAACGAACTTTATTAGCCTTTCGCGAATCCATTATCTCTGTCCCTCTTTCTCTTTTTACTTTACTCTCTCGCGCTCCATCTTTATTGGTCTTTTTTTTTCGTCTCGCGTCCTGCACTTTGCGTCCACCGCGTAATTACTATTCGCGTAATCGTGTGTACACGAAAAAAAAAAAATTTAAGTTCCTCGATGAAAAATATAATAATGCGAAATAAAAGGCGTTGGTGTTTCGTTTTTCGTTTTTTTTTTTTTTTTGTCATCCGACTGCTATTAGATCGGTGTTCGTGGCTGTCGGTCGTGTAAAAAGAATTTTTTTTTCCCGACGCCCACTCGGACCGAACCGTGTCTGATTATTTGTTGTCCGCCAACGGCCCGATAAACAACAAAGAGGGCAATGTGCAAAAAGTCACAGAGCGAGAATAATAATAATAAAAAAAAATATATATATACGCTGAGTTATGTTTATGAAATTACGTATCTCTCGCATTGTCCGTTTCGAATCGATCAAAACCGAAAACGTCTATGGCCTATCAGCTTATTTCACCGCGGCGACGAGTCATGCAAGCAAATAATATTGTTTTGCGTGGTCGTTCCTCGCGATGTAATTATTATACCGTTAATCAGTGTTAACCGCGGTTTCTTATTACTTTAATGAAATTCGTACGGTATTGCTATCGTAATAATTGCATTCGTGTTAATCCTGTGCACGCCGACTATAACAATATAGTCCATAATAATAATAATAATAATATGATAAACGACAGTCGCCGCGAGTGTAGGTATCTTCTCGTCCAACCGTTGCGCTCACACGCTTAATAATATATTTTGTTTTAATAAAGAGTAATTGGACCACCTGACACATTAACGACAAACCTATACAAAGATCGTGGTAGGTCTCCGCGTAGGCACGCTGTTCGAGCGCATGAAACTATACACGCTATAATATATTATCGCATTATATCATGTCGGCCACCTTGGAAAATATTCCGCTAATTATGCTCTCGATTAATTTTTTACTTTTGGGATGGGGGGGGGGGGCTTATGTAAATTCGCAGAGCACTAATTTAATAATGCGACGGAATAAATGAGCCACTCGTTGATGTTGACAATATCACGAGGGTTGGGCACTCTAAAACTAATTACGACTGACTGTTTCGAACATTTGCTATTGATTTGGTGTTCTGCGCTCAAATATTTCATATTTGCTGTTTAGACGTTAGCTTTTACGCAATTTTGGTTTCACGGTTATGTTAGCGAACCAAAATGGTATAGGTACTACGATATTATTATTCTTGGATGTCGTCATCCTGTTTAATAGTTATATTCAATTTAATAAACACAATTTTAAACGTGTTATGGTCACAATAGCTTTTTTTTTTTTATTTTTATCATTATTTATTGAACTTTCTGTCAATAGAGATTTAACTCAATTGGTTGCTTATGTTATTGTATTTTTTCTTTTATTTAATTCTCAATTAAATTTGATAGGTACTTAATAATTGTCTGCAGACACACAAATAACAAAAACACACTTCATTGTAAAATTAACACAATCATCGCTCCGCTCCGAATTCAAAATTAATTTCAACAAATTTATCAGTTTTTAACAATTATTATTATTATTATTATTACATTAATTATTTGAAAATTATAACTGTTATTGTTATCCGTTTAATAAAAGTGCACTTTGTGTATTTTTATTCCAAAAATTTTATCGAGTAATAATTTTACGTTTATGCACAATATATATATATATATATATATATAGTTCATAGAAAATTATGCGGATTTCGTATGAATATATTTAAAACAATGATTTTTAATGAAATATAGAATATATCCGAGAAAAGGAATACTCTGTGTACTATTGATTATAACCAACGAGACAATTTACAATACTTTATACTATTTTAATTATTGATCGTATTAAACTAAAGATTGGTTCATTGAGTGTGATAAATTAACCAAATTTACCTTTCTAGTGCAATGTAATTTATTCTTTTTGCCATGATTAAACTTCTATAGAATGAATAGTAATTTATTTGATATTTTTATTTTATTTATCTTTTAACTGCATATCACAGAATTTAACTTCAATATTATACAATGTTTAAGTTTTTTCTTAAATCGCAATAAATCAATATAATAGCTATCTTTTTACACAATAATAGTTGTATTTTATTAAATCGCACCTTAACATTTCATACTAGGATTTAATTTACATGATAACACAAACGTGTTTAGTTTATGATATTATCTTCTTATTTTATTTTTAATTAATAAAATGGTAACATTTTAATGATTATAGTTTTTGAAATATTTTTATACCTTCCTAGTATTTAAAACCTAGCCTGAAACAATGCAAAGGCCTCCCTGCCTCACCATACAAACATGTTCAGTGTAGCCGAGAATCTTCTCAAAAAATTAGCAATAAAAACAAAATATTGAAATCGCCTATCCATAGTTGTAAGTAGCTGTAAAATAAAACACATTTTGAACGTTAATCAAAACAGATTGTATGCCGCGGTGAGTATTTCCACGGCGATTAGTTAATGAATACTATTATGTATGTAGGCCCATGTTAGTGGTTTTGATACTGATTATACACTCACGTAAACGTACATTAACAAGTCAATTTTCGTTAAAAGCAATGAATTAGAGTATATTATTATTGTGCATATACATGTTACACCACTCATAACACTGTACCTATCTCACTAAAATATTATAGTGACCAACACATAATGACTTGGAAAGCGAGGCAGTACACTTACTATTCAAGACGACGGACTCTAGTCAATATTATCATATTATATTATATTTATAATGAATTATAATATAAATTGATAATATTGTGCACGAACCGTTACTGGTGAACAATAGTTTTCACTGAATGGAAAAAAATTAAGTTATAAAAATATTAAAAATTAAATATTTCAAATATATGTTATGATTATATAATTAATCGAATAAAAATACTTATGATTAGTTTTTGCGTTTTACATATTATTTTGTTTTATGACATTTATAAAAAAAAAAAAGAAAAAAACTCATAACTATTTACAACTTTATTGTTATAGATTTATGGTTTTAATGCTAAATATTTATTATGTTCTTTTTCAAAATGTTAGGATATAGATAAACTTATGCGCCAGAGATAATAATAATATATTTTATAAGGATGGGTTGCCTTTTACATATCACCTAACCAAAAATATTGATGTTACCGCCTTGAGCGTATTAAAGGTACAGTTTTTATATCTGTATATAACATTTATAATCACTAGCGCACAAGCACACAGCAAAATAGGACCTGGGTCTGCCGAGCCTTCCTAAAATTTACTCTACAACCCCTCTAATTCAAAATAAAATTATTTTTACCAAATATCAATAACGTGCAAGGGCTTATCTTGCACATCAAAATAAATCTATTGTGATTACTATTTTTAGGTAATATAGGTAATAAAATAATTATAATTATGATTGCATTTTAATTTGATTATCTAGGCTCTAGTACAACTTTAGATCCTAAAACCTAGAGACCGGCTGGAATCCGAGTCTATGATCTGTGTTCAGTACTTGAGCCGTTATATTATAATTAAACAAAGTTTAGGTAAGTATATTTTACTCAGGAATTGAAGGACTCCCCTGTTAAATTTTTTTATTGAAAACTAATTATGGAAAATAATACAAGGACCCAAAATTGTTGCCCTCCCTAATATAAATTGTTTTTCTATGTGCCTGCTAGCACATATAATATGTACACTACCTGTATTATTATGTTTATAAAATATATAAGTACAGCTGCCGGTGAGTATGTGGTTCGACTAAGTTTTTGGAAACAAACCCGTGGAAGTGATGATTGCTCTTAATTTTTTCCAGGTCTTACATAGGTTATTTGTTTTAGGAAATAATAAAACTTTTACACAATATTCATGATAAAAAAAAAAAAGTAGTATACACGCAGAGCAGTGCACAACGACATCAGTCACCGATAAGTTAAATATATAAATAACCGATCTCAACCCGTAGAAACGTATAATTTATTAACGGAAAAAACTTATTATTAATAACATAAAATTGTGCTTTTGTGTATAGCACACATAATGTAAAACTGAAGAGCCACCTTCGTTTATTGTGCGTGTTCAATCAATAATATTTGAATACAATTTATCTGTTCATCGCCTGCAGTGAGTACTGTGTAATTTATTGCCTACACATGTGGTACGCGTAAATTCATGTTTTACAATAAATTTAATTAAAACCGAATAAAAACTCGTCGAGATGTTTTGCCGCGAGTTAATAGTGTTCGTTACATTATAATAATTACAGTTGTAGAGTATAAAATAATCACGTTTTTCTTTACGAAATATGTTTACTTAAAATACCTAGGTATATGTTTTTGGGCTGGATACTTCTGTTTTTTTTTTCTGACCGTAACCGATTTTGGGGGTACGCTTTGTTGATAAATGGTTGGGTAATATTAAAATGATAATTTAATTTAATAAAATGTGTGTTTTTATTTAACTTTATTTTTTTTTTAATTATTTGTAATTGGTATTTGAAAAAAAGTTCGTAGATAAAATTAACCAATTATCATCCATGACATATCGAGATATTTTTTCTTTACAAGGAAATTAATTTCTAGTTTCTTGTTATTTCCTCCAAAAAATATTTACGATTCATTAATTTTTCTTATATAGAAGAAAAATATCGAGTAGCGTGCTACTAACTTTTATTTTAGGTTGGCACTCAGTAAAATATCTCCAATTAAATTAAAATAGAAGGTTTATTTACTGATTAGGTATTGCATATTATAATGTTGTTGAAATTTTGTAAATTTCCTATAGCGCAATGAAAAACTACAAAAAATGTCGAATAATTTAAACTGATATGAACGTTGTGTACTATTCACAATATCGATATGAGTTGTGTAACTTTCAACCTTCTGAACGTTATTTTTTATCGTCGTTTTTGAGTTAAATATCACAACATAAATGTAACACACACCGATAAGCCTAAAAAATGTTTATCTCTTGCCAGACCATTTTCAAATTTTGCATTTATTAGATTCTAATTTCTTTCTGAACTTCCGATTTTATAAGCGCTGTAGTGTATACAGGATATTATTGTTTATTATAATTCTATTCGTTATTATTATTATTGTTTTTTTTTCGGTAACCTTTAACACTATTATTAGTAATAAACAGAAAAACCTTTGAATGGGGAACCAATTTTGTATACAATATTGTGTACCTATGTATACCTATTATAAATATGAAAAAAACAATTTTTTAATAATGAATTGATTATTAAAATACTGTGTAATCTCGCTGAAGAAAAAGGTTAAAAGTGGTGTCAAGCGTGACAAATTTAATTATTTCTTGCTTAAATGGAATTAACATTTAAGATAATCTAGATTATAGTTTGGAATTTAGTTCACACTTACTTCGAATACGTTGATAATGTATTTGGTAACAATACGCACATGTACGTTGCACACATAAATATTGTATTAAGCATAATATATTATGTATTATATACGCGTAATTGAAAATTCCATTATCCGTATACATAAGGTGATGAAAAGTTCGGCTAGAAATTTTTAATTCGGCAGTCAGTTGGTGTTAACTTAAGTACCAACACGGCTTTCATACACCACATTTATTATTTATGGCGAGTTGAAAAACTCGATATCTCGCGGGGAAAATGATTTTTCATGAAAGCATTCAAAGTAATATTTTTCACTTTGGTTTCAGGGGTTTTCATAACGAAAAAATTCTAAACCCCAAGCGTACATATATACCTGCCTACAGCTTACGTACAAATACGTCTCGTGCAGATGGATCCTACGGGGAAAATTATTCTTTTTATCCGACACAGACTCACTATATTTATATTATATAATATATAATAATATGTTACCGTATATTATATGTCTTTTGAATCACCTACTCAATCAGTATTCTATTCCTCCGGTACACCGTGAAATGACAAATTCATTATTAATTTAAATAATGTAATATACGATTTTATTCGAACAATATAATATGTAATAATATGTAACATACCACAATATATTATATGTAACCAAATAGGTACCCACATTTTCTAGTTCTGTGGATTATGATAGACGGGAATTTATAAAATATAAAATATAATATATATATATATTTTACGAAACCAAAAGACATAAGGAATATCTAATAAAAAAAATAATCAAACCATGATTAAATTGTTTTTCTACATCCTAAGTGGATTAAAAGTAAATTGAAATAAATATGGATAATAATGTTTTTAAGTGAAAATTACATATTTTCAAAATGCATTTTCCGTAATTCATGTAAAATATTATCCTGGTTTTTGAAAATAATTTTTATGAAAATAATTACATACATAATATATAAAGATTAAATTATTTTTTTATTTATTGTATTGATATTTATACCATTATGAAAAGTAAATAAACCTAAAATAAATAATTAAAAAGTCCATTTCACTATTAATACATAGCAGATAAATTTTTATTTAGCTATAATGTCATAGAATATTAAATTAATGAATTTTATGATATTCTAGTATGAAAATGTGTAGAAATATTAAGTATCAATAACAATGTAAATTATTAGATTATAGTATAGTTAATTATATAATTAAATTTAAATTTATTCACATTAAGTTGGTAATTTACACCACATTGCTTATAGGGTCATTTTTAGTTTAAAACTTCTCCCCAAAAATTGTTTTTCATCATAGACATTTTATTTTTGTTTTTTGAACTATAGAAAATCTGCAAATCATACCCTGGTTGGAAAATGTTTATTTATTTTCGCATGCAACTAATTTTGGTATAGACATAAAATGTATTCGAAAATACGATACTTATACAAATTAAAAGTGATTTGCTATGTAAAAATTAGAAGTCATTTTTTTATTTGCAACACTGACTTTAGAATAGTTATGAATAAATAAATACATTTAAAACATATTTTATATCAATCAATATACCCTCACCCAATATAACTATGAAAAATTGATTTTCGCAAAATTGTTTAATGAAGATAATTATGTATTTATCTATTACCTATAAGATAATAAAACAGATTCTTCTTTTGTCATACATTTTAGTGCCACCATTAACAGTAACATTTTCTGTCTTGGACGAAGTTTTGGTAGCTGACCGGAGGTATGACGTTCAATGCCATTCTGCTGGATCCAGACCACCTGCGTCGATTACATGGTATAGAAATGATAAAAAGCTCTCGAAAATAAAGGTAAGTTATACGTTTTGTTAAGATCAATTCCTTTTTATTTAAACTAATTTTATAGAGAAATTATGCTGTAACTGAACTCGATATAATCAAATTATTGTTACTTCAGAAGTTAATATATAAATAACCTAATTATAAGTTAAGTCACTCACTATGTTTGGTACGAATAATATAATAGTAACAAAATAGTGTTGTCAGGATGATATTTCACGAAGCGATTTTTTTTTAACTTAATAGGAAAATATATGAAATATGGAAATCTGATATCTTGTACTCATCTGAAAGTTATAAATATTAACCAAAACAAACTTCTATTTGTTTTACCCAATTGCATCCATGAAAAAAATAATCTAAAAGATTACACGTGTTGATAGTTTAAAGGTGCACGTGTATTTGTACTTGTTATTTTTTAATCAGAATTGATTCGAACTTACATCTTTTATTTTAAACATATCTTGTAAACTAATCTTTTAACACAAAAACACTACAATTGTAAACTATAATGACTATATTATAGTTTATACAAAATATGTGTAAAATAATATATACTTGCTATTACAGTAATTCGTACCATTTTGACACACACAGTCGAAATTAATCCTGTTTTAAATTATATTTCAGGTAACAGATACATCCTACGAATTATTTATTCAAGAACAATATACCTTATTATTAATGTTGAGTACAATAATTATTAATACCATGACATATTGCGTTAGTCAATTTAAATCCAACCTTAACTAACCATCTATGTAATATTATTATAATATGACTTACAACACGTTTGTATTTGTTGGCGTATAACGTACCTATAATACAAGTCATTAAAATGGGCTCGCTCACTGCAGAGGTATTAATTATTATTATCAAACATTATTTTGACTGCACATTGATCATAATAATAATAATAATAATGTTAACATTGATTCACTTTATAGTATTTTACTCGAAAACGTGTTCATAATTTATACGAAACTGTACATGCACCCCATTGGCCACGAGTAACAATAGAACGCAAACAGTAATAGTAGTAGTTATAATATGCAATGTACGAGTAAATTAATAAACGAATAAACTCATTTGACATCGAATATTATACCCGAGTGTAGTACCTACCATATTGTGTTTTACAAAAATCTTCCGGTGCTTGTTGTTTATGTTCAATACTATAGTTACCAACTATAAACTAACCAGGACGGATCACATACAAAACACACGACTTCTATTAAACTCTCAAACGTAAAATAAATATCGTTATTACTTGCTCTTATTTTTTGATCTTTATATGAAAACAAAAAAAAATTACTATTAATTAATCCCCCCCTCCCCTCCCTCCCACTTATAATGCACACCTGGACTAAAAATATCATGTACTGTTAAATTCAAATCTAGTCAAAAAACAAAACTCTCCGTGTACTTATGATCACTGTAAATTCTTCATTTTACAATTTAAACAAATAATACGCTTAAACTGGATTTAAAAATAAAAATCACGAGAGAAATGACTGTAATCCTGTACAATTGTTTATATTTTGATATCGTTTATCAGACTATCTTCTAACCACTATCTTCCGTTTTTGGTTCTGACACCATTCCAGGCGATCCTCCTAGGAGACTATAGAAGGTAGGACAGTCGTGATTTAAAACTTAACTAATCCGTCATTCGAGGAACAATAACCTAGACTAATTGTTTTATAAAGTTATATATGTAAATGTTCACTAATTATAAATATTGTGCGAATTAATTTCAGCTAAAAATTGTGGCATAATAATAATATTAATATTATATACGAGCAGTAAGTTTAATTCACTGGTTAGCAGCAGTTATAATGTGGTATACCCAACATGAAAATATCAACAATTTTATTACAAAACTGTATAAATCGATTAGTCAGGATTTGTATTCCACGAATAACGGGTTAGTCAAGATTCAAATTGCTAAACCACTTTCTATTAAATCTTCTGGATAGGCGACAATTTTTATTAGCGGAATGACATTATTTCGATTGTAGACATATTTTATTATCACGAAAATGTACACTAGCAAATGTCGTGCGATTATATTCGGCTAATAATTGACGGGATACCGTATAAAAATACAGAAAAAAAAACATCAAACATTATTTTCGATTCGCTTTATTTCAAAACCATTTAGTTTAATATTATTCAAAAAAATATTTTTTTTTTAAGTTTCCAAGAAAATCAATTCAATCCTTTGTACAGCTATCAGCGAAAGGTTCAAATATTTAACTTTTATTGTTTTATATAATTTAATTAGACGTATAACTATATTAATAATTTTTACAAGGTCGTACATATGCCTACCATATTCATATTACCTATATAGATTTTTTTATAGTTATAAATACTTGTTTTATATTTTAATATTATATAGAAGTTGTGTATAGTAAAAAAAAAATGTCATTATTATGAAATTAAATTAATTTTAAAAATAACAAACCATTTTAATACTACAATAATGGTGATAAAATAAAAATATTTCGTTTTTCTTAACAAATCATGTATTCTTATGCACTTCGATGAAAATAAACTCGTTTGTCTGAACAAAAATGTTCGATTATTATTATTTCAAGTCTAAAATGTCGTATATTCGATGAATAAAATGCAATGCAAATGTATTTTAATGTCGGTTCGTGGATTTAAAAGGACTGAGACTGTTTTATTTTGCTTACAAGTATAATGCTTCCGATTCGATTCCGAAGTCAATGCATAACATTATTTTGAAGTTTTTTCATTCCAAAGTCGACCGTCAATATTGTATTTTTTATCATGTATTCCACAATTGACTATACAATTGTCGTTTGTCAGTCTTTATCGAAATAAAGTAGATACTAATCCAGATTTCTGATCATCTCGTTTTACTCTTACTGTCGAAAGTCTTTGTCCAATATAATAGATACCTACGCGGAAACGTATTATGTGATCCCGCCGAGTCGATTTCGGTCTTTGTAGGGCTTACAAATCAAAATGTGGTGGACGATACAACGATGGCCAGTTGGAATATAACAAATTCGTCGTTCGACACGAGACGTACCTACATAAATTGTCAGCGTTCGCTTTTACTGCAAAGAATATTAAAACGCATACACTTTTGAAAGGTCTTTGGGCGGCGGTCAGCAGATGACCGATCAGGGCGATAGCATCGAGCAGTGCATCAGACATTATACCATAGCAGACAATACATATATTTAGAGACAATACAATTTTGCCACGGGTGGGTTGATAGTGGATCGGAGGACTTACGCAGAGTCTTATGTAAGGAAAGTCCCGGGATTCCGGTGGCGGTGGCCGCCGTGAGGGCGCGCCAAACAAACCCCGGAAGATAATTCACTCAGAATTCCGGTGGGAAACAACGAGACCCGGACGGGGTAATCGGATAAACATTAACCTAGTGAGAACGCCAGTCCGACCGGCCCATGGCGGGGCAGTGAGGGGGGAGGAGGGTTATTGATCCCTCGGAAAATGTTGGTTTCCCGGTCGTGTCGGGGATAAAGTGCCGCCAAAAGGGTCGTCTCGTAACGAGCCACCTTAAAACATCAACGGAATTATTATATACTTTTGAGGCTTAAGGGATTCTTTCGCCCGCGCGTCCTCTTCCACACCCGTCATCCCGAATTAAACGGATATAGGATGAAAGTATAGTTAGTTTATTATTTTCGTTTACTCGCTGATAAATAATAAATAGCTGTCGTCGGTTTTTGTAGAAGAATTTTCGGAAATTTGACGGACTCGTCGATCTCCTCAGATATCGCGTGTTCGCGTCTCCCGGCGGTGGTACACTGCATTACCATAGCGCGTCATTTGAAAACGACTAACGATAAAATATAATACCGCTGCGCGTCTTTATAACCAATCGTCTGTACCGTATGAGCTAAATATAATACGACTGTAAACGAAATCGTAAGATGGAACTATATTTACTGATATTTATTAACAGTGAACTACGGCGTGTACGCATATAATTGTATACTATTCGTTAAGATAAATTAACTAACATCAAAATCAAAATAACGCAGAACGAGCAAAACTATAAATCATAAAAGATTTATCAATGAACAAAACGAGTGTTTTAAATAAAGTCTGCCAGTGTGTGTACTGACATGTATATATTACAAGCCATTATATTATTATAATACCATTACAATTTACGAAGTGATTGAATTGAGTTTGGTTTAACGTTTATCAAACATTCAAACTCATAAATGTGTACCTTATTTGTTCGTTTCGCGATATCAGTAACCTAGATTTTCTCGGACGGCTGTTTGATCGTTGTTAGCCAAATGAATAATATTTATTTTTATAACCGCGAGCCGTACCCTTTACCGGTTAATTTTTATTATTTAAATATTTTATAATGTCATATGTTCCACAATTATATTAATATCACTGATAATATTTATTTTTAACTCTGTGTATTCTATCAAATTATACAATAAAATACAAGAATACATATATCAATAACACTTAAATCATATTCTGTTGTCCTTATTGTAAGTCACGTTGTAAGGGATTACTGTTATGCGAAGTCTTAGTAAGCTTAATGATATAAACGTACACAAATGTTTTCTTCAATAAGTATAACTACTTAAACGGAATAATAAGACACATCTTGCACGAGTAGATAAGCCATCTATTTACGAAGTTTAAATAATGCCATACAGAGGTGGCATGAAGTTATTTCATACCTGGGACCTTCTACTAAATTTACTAGGACTCCCATGTGTGTTGTTAGACTTCAAATGGATTGTTATATATCTATTATAAGCAAATTATTTTCAACTCAAAAGTTTGAAGTTCAAAGTTTGTTTGATCTGCGTTTTAATTTAATTATATTTAATTTATCTCAACCAAAACAACTATACACAGTTTCATAACCTGATTTTATGGAAATTGTATAGGCACTAGTTCAGTGTACATTGCAGAATAAAAAAAAAAAATACTATAACATTAATATAACATGAAAATGGATAAAACGTTTGAAATTGTATTTGATTTAATTTTTATTTGACCTACGCATTGCAAACTCATTTAATACATATGCAATTTATGCATTTTTTTTTCAAGAGAACCCACAACAGTCATTCTCTTTGACCAAGTATAGTGACTTCTGGTAGACTTATAACTGCAAAAACTAATCCTGTCATATTATAGTGTCATAAAAATTTTTATTTTTTAAATATCTTCGATAGTAAGATAAATAAAAATATCACAATACACAAAAAATTAAACACGGTGTTAAAATTTATATTTTCAAATGAAAAACGCTGGATTAAACTGTATTAGTTTATTAAGTCCGACATAGCAAAGGGTAAAATTAAATTAACTTAAGACTTAATTAACTAATATATAATTAAAAATAACCAGAGAATTAAAAAATTAAAATACTCAACAGCAGAACCTCAAAAATATATTCACAAAAATATTACATTATCTCAATAAATAAGTAATCGAATTTCCATTTAATATGGACGACATAGTAATTTTGAATGCGTATTGCAATTAAAAACCATCATAAAATAATATACAAATACTATTCATATTCAAATATCATAATATATTTTGGTTGATGATTAGTTAAGTTTTAAGTATTTTATTTCAATTTTGTTTTATATTATTAATTTGCAGTGTTAACATAATATATTTAAAAATTGTTTAAATCTGATGAAATATTCCAAAGTTATTTTCATTTTAGTTAAAATTATCTTAAAACGAATAATAATTAAACAACGAGATAAATTTTCTGGCTCTTTTTCATACACATAATGTGTTGTAAATAATATATTGTGTTGTACAAGTCAACTCCAATTAGAATATTATTGGCACCATAAATCATAATAGACGTTCAACGTAATAAATCGTGCACCAAATTTCATGCAAATGAGTTTTAAAACACTTATCATTAACAATATCGTTCATTCAAACGTATATTATACATAATTTTATAGTTTAAATATATTTTACAATATTCACATATTATACAACATGTTATATAATATGTCACGAGGCAGTGTTTATACTTGTTTAACATTTAAACACTATACATAACTAATTTCGAGCGCAAGTTTGAAAGTGTAATCCGGAAAAGTCGGTCATGTGCTTAAATTCTTTTTTATTCCCTAGGCCGTAACGCGTAGAACATATTACGTATATATAACCAGCTTCCCGAAAGTTTGAACACGCCATTTATAAATGATTAAATTATATTACCTATGGTATTCGTGTTGGTACATATATTATTATGCAATTTATTATTTACGATTAACAAAACACAGTAAGAAAAAATAGTGGCGTTGTATATGGCTTAAGAAATATCGGTACCTTTTATACGTTTGTAAAATGGGTATAGGTACATCCGACTCTGTACAACTTTAAGTGTAATTACGGTCGGTTATACCTACGCAGTAATAGTTAAAGTGAAGGTTGTACAATTGAAAGAAATTTAGTTTTTATTTTCATTCAAATTGGTTCAATGAACCTTTTTTTATTACGTTTTATATCAGACTCAACAAAAGCTGATCGTTGATATATATTGAAGTATCTAACGTTTGTTCTCCTGGCTTAAGAAACTTAAACGTATATTTTAAATAAATGCACGCAGTGGACATCAAAATATAACACTAGTTATGGAAGAATTTTAAACTAAAGTTGAATGACTTCTAATTAGGCCTATAAGCGCAAATATCACGAGGGTGATGTCTAAATAAGGATTATGTTTATAAAACGGGCAGTAATAGTTATAAAAACGTTTATTTATTATTTCTATTCAAATATGTCTAATTTATTTCCTTGTAAATTATAGTCAGACATTCTAACAACTTTAATACAAATATATTTATTTATACACAAATTGAATTGTTATTTTCATATTTTGTAATTTTACTTTACAAGCTAACGTTTGAATTAAAATAAAAGCGCTTAAAAAAAAAAAAAAAAATTGTAAGACTTTGATCAATTAAAAATATGAATATTGGATAGATCAATTAATGATTGTAGCTATCTGATCATTATGAAAACAAATATATGGCCCAAAAATCTTCTCTATGCGTTTTATTACATATATAATCTATAAACCACCAAAAAGAAATAAATTACTATTTATTTTATACACAACTAATGAAACATGTATCTAAATATTCTGTATATGCTTGATTGCACGATAAAATAATAAAATGTAAATTGTGTACATAAAGATACAAACATTTTGTAAAAATAAAATCACAATATTTTGTAAGATATTATTTTGATGTCTATACAATTATAAATTATGAACGTTTATGGAATGTTAACATTTTAAAATGTGTTAAAAAAAAGTTTTATTTCAGACTATTATTATTGCAGTAAAAATGTTTCTATACTCAATATTAAAGGTTCAAATTGCGTCTAGTTTGAACGTTAGAGAGCGATGATCAAATTAAAAAAAAAAAAAATCGAGTATCTATAATTAAAAACATAAAGAAAAAAAGTTGAAATATTTACAAATGCCATAGTTTTTAATAAAATCTATTTTTTTAGTAATTTAAAAAAGAATAACTATATATACGTAAATTACGGAAATTAACTAATCTTTTCGTAGTTAAAAATTCACAATGTTTTTCACTTTAATAGTTAAGACTTAGCAGTCTAAAACATCGGTATATAGATATTTCAAGTTAAAATGTTAACAAAAAATTAAATATTTAAAAAAAAAAAAAAAAAACGATTACTTATAGTTGATTTGTTTTAATTCAAAAAGTATTGATGGTTTATCCATAGGTTATAATATCATAGTGTAGTATATACAGTTACATTTTCAAAATATTTAAATTCATATTTATCTATTTATATCACGGCCATTTAATCATACCGTTTTACGGTACGTTGGTATTGACTTAAAAGTTTCGAGATCATAACAGCCTAAATTAACCCTTATAATAACCCCTATCATATATTGCCCATAATTATAGAAAAACAAATAACTAATAGCAATATAACATTATTATTATTATAACTATAGTATTTCACGATGAAGCACCTTAATTACAAGTCCTCTTCACTCATTTATTTTCATATCATTAATTATTATTATTTAAAAATTAGGCTTATTATTCAGCTCTGTAACAGGTGGGCTAATAAAGAATTTTGTTAAAAAATATCCTTAGAATTAATATAAGCTAACCGACAGACCATCGTCTCAAAATAGTTTTTTGTATTTAATGATTTATTATTTAGTTCAAATTTAACATTCCATCCATTACAGTCGATGACGAGGTACACTGAATACACCTATACTATACGGCAGAGTTACTTACCCTGCTTTTTTTTGTTTTTGTTTTTTTATGAACATAATTACACTCGAATATGATAATGAATATATAATTTACAAATTCTTGTGAAACGTAAAAAGAAATGCATCCTAAACAATTTATTATTATGAAAGTACATAAAAAAAAAAAAAAAAATCATACTAAATTAATATAATGAATTTTTTAATAAAATAATATACCCATAAAAGTGAGTAAACTTATGATCGACCTATAAAATGCTGGCGTTTACATATTTCCTCGGCTACTTATGAATCCATCTCAGTAAATTTAAGTATTTTATTTAAAGTTCGCGTAAGACAAACTCTCTGGTATGCACGTGAGATGAAAATAAAATTGTGTTACTAATGCACCCAAAAACAAGTTTTCTTTTTTTTATCTAGAAATACTTTTTCACAAACGAAACTATCAAAATATTAAACAAAATAATTTTTATGCACTTACACGACGAGTTTATTTTTAAATAAATAACGAGTTATTTCAGTTATGTTCCAGTTAAGGATTTATGTTAATACCACATAGAGAGCCAAATGCTGTGTCAACCTTATATACTTGAAGTTTCTTCGGGGAAAAAAATATCGACACCAAAATTTATGTTATTATGAAAACTAAAGTTGATAACATAAAATAAATGTTTATGGCACGCTTTAATTATTGAACTCGAGAATCGAGATAGTATACAGAGTGTAATAGAAAGACCTCATAGATTTAAATAAAGAATTAATTAAACGTATGAAAAAAAAAAATAATTGTTTCATGTATGATAAATAACATAAAAATTCTTAAAAATCTCTTAGTCTTAAAGATTTCAAAAATAATATTTTGAAAACAGTTATTAAGTTTCAAATTCATTTTTTCCAAAAAATTCTTAGTATTTTAAAAAAATTAGCTTTTTGACTTAATAAACGTATTTAATATAATATTTTTAATTAAAATTACATTTACAATAAATTGGCTATTTTGAACTTCCCAAAAAAATTCAATAAAATTTAAAATTTAAAATTTTTTGTATTGAAAAAAAAAATTACTGTATTTGAAGTAAAAAAAAAAAAAAATGTTGAAACAATGATTAGAACAATAATTATTTCATTAGTCATTTATTTCTGTTACATTCTGTATAATAGTACCTACCTCCAATGTCATAAACTTTGTTGAAACTACAAAGTGCATTGTTTATTATGGTATAGTGTTTAAGAATTTATTCAAACAATTTTAACTCAATGTCTATTATATTATCGTAGATTCTAATTAAGTCGAAACGGACACGAGTACCAAAATAATATTCGCTTTTATGAATTGACTATATATATATA
This sequence comes from Pentalonia nigronervosa, assembly GCA_014851325.1. NCBI lineage: Eukaryota > Metazoa > Arthropoda > Insecta > Hemiptera > Aphididae > Pentalonia > Pentalonia nigronervosa. The sequence continues at coordinate 69,208 of JACXSJ010000539.1, read as the reverse complement.
TTATAGTCGTTACTGTTATACGTATATACACTTCGATATAGCTTTATAGGAGGGTGATTAATCAAGCACACACGCTCATCCTCATTTCATCCTTTAATTTTATGCATTAATTTAAATTCTGGTGTTTGGAATATTTATGATTACTTAATACCACCGCGCATGTTTGAACAAGTATCTATATTTTATGTGCCATTTTAAGGAGTGTTCTGCAAACTTATATTTATTTGTTTATGTTAACTATTTCATTTTTATTGTAAGTCGTTAAGCAGTTGGCGATTCACTTGATGTATATTAAGAATTTTCAAAAATCAGAGTTTAAACCAATTAAAATTAAAAATTTGTAATACGAGTAGGGTTCGCGTGCTCGGTGAATCGCTTTGTATACCTCTAATATTATTATTATCATCCGTATTTTATATACTAATTATACCTAAACGAAATTGATTTTACATAAATATAATAAACGCATATTATTTTTTTATTTATAAATGTTCTGCGGAAATCGTAACAGTAAAGTCGAACTTTTTTAACTCGAAATCGTCGACATCTCGAACTTTTTCCCTGGTCCCTAGAATTTCCTATTTAAAGGATTTCATTCAACTCGAATGCTCGGATAACTCGAAATTTTCGTCCGGTTCATTCGGCGTCGGAGTTAACCTGCACCAAGTAGTCTGATGACTGTATTTGCAATATTAGATTACCAGCTGGATTGGTTGCGTCAAAATCAAGATGGAAAATTACGAGTTTTCGAGGTTATAGTTTGTATCAGTACCTTCGATCGCAACACCGGTCCCTTATGATATAATAATATATAATATGTGTGTGTAATAATATTCAAAGTTTGAATTTCAAATTGACGCTCTATCGGATGTAACTTAATTATATCGCCGGTGGTACCCAAGCGTGATAGGGCAAGAGGTTATGGAGGAAATCGATGGAGATTAGTGGCCAGCCATAATAATTTTCCTACGACGACCGTTTTAAACAAAACGCACAGGCACGAGAACACATTTTGGGCTCGTCGTAAAGAGATAAATGACTATCGATTTTTGTTCGTTTTGATAGCGTGTGCAGTGTCGAATTGCCGTGCACGTATCGATTATTTTTTACTCGTATAATCTTTATTATTTAAACGGAGTGATTCTATTTTTTAAACGCATAACGTCGTAAGTTATCTAAATTAATATTTTTCTATTTCAAATAAAATAATTTTTTGTACAATTTAGTAACTTAAGTAAAAATAACTTCGATAACTGAAGTAAATATGCAGTAATTTATTATGTGAATGTTCATTAAAAATATTTATATAATAGTGAATGTGTTTGAAAAATATATTATTTTAAATAAAATATAAGTGTCAATAACTCAAATATATGAAACCAAATAATGTTTGTATTAATCAAATAAAATGCATTCAAAATACATTTTTTGAAAATAAAAACACGAAATGCGTTACTTAATGAGAGTTAGTCCGGCGTTTATTGTCGGGTCACATTTATTTGGTTATAATTATATAAATATATTAAAATTAAAAGTCAAAAGTTCAATTCAAAAGTCATTCAATTAGGGAAACCTCGCTTTTCGCCTCGTGTCTCTGTCTTCGCATCGAAGTGGTTCACGTCGACGTTTTCCGAGGAAAGTAAAAAATAAAAATAAAAACAAGGATGTATTAATGATTAATTTGAACCGAAAGTAATAATTTCCGTCGTCAGCCGTTAAAATATTTTGCGCAAAATGCGATTCAAAAAGCCCGAAAAACTTCCCAATTTTCCACTCGGAAAATGTGAACGGTTTTTTCGCACAACAACGGATATTAAATCATTGTACGGTTATATGGCGCCTGTGTAATATTATGTATTATATGCACACTAAATCTTTGCGGGGGAGGATTACGTTGGCTTTTCGTCGCCACGGTATTCTTTCGGCTCTTCGGCCAACTCGCGTGTACATCCAGCGTGATACTCCCAGGAGAAGTGCGGCTGAATTACAATAGCTGCAGGTACAGTCCGGCGTAAAAAAACATCGGCCGTAACCGTAAACGAAAAACCGAATTTATTTTTATTTTTCGTTTGACGTCCCTCCACGCACGCGGGTTCCGCGTAATAAATTATTAACGGATATACCCAAGACACTGGCTGAGTGCTCCGCCATCGGGACGAATCGTAATATTGTATTTCGGGTAGGTGCCCGCCCGTAAAGTTTTACTATTATTATTATTTTTTTTTCCCTACAGTTTATGTTTATTTATACATATGTTTACCCATAATATATTATGTGTAGTACGGTACGCACTTTGAGATTGTTTGGCGGAAAAACGGTAAGTGTACAAAACGAATACATTAATGTTGTTACTTTTAAAATTTTTTTTTTTTTTTTTTAGGAACGTAGGATATAAAAAAAAAAGGTTTTTATGACATTAATTCGCTTTTCCTTATTGACATTTTTCCGCGCCAACAATCCGAGCACGTCCTCCCTTTCGCCGTCAACTGATTGTCATGTAATAATAACTTTCTTCGAAATCGACTGCAACAACTTCCATAATTATTATTATTATTATTATCATACTGTATTTTATTTTCCTCAGAGGAAATATGCTGGAGGGGTGCTTGGAATTCACCTAGGCGTTAGTGATGCAACCGAATGGATAATCAAATTGGATGTCGGACTATAAATTATCATTTTTAGTTACCAAAAACTTTTCTGTATTTCATTAATTTGTTTATTTATTTGTTTACATATCTATTTGATTATTTGTTTTTTTTTTTTTTTAATGCCGATGCCATATGCTAATATATAATATATTTTAATAATATCATTTTAAGCAGTTTTATTCCGAAACTGCGTACTTTGAATAGAATTACAACAAAATATTATATATATATATTTCGAGTGGATTAAACATAAGTTTATTTATTACGAATATATATAAACGTGAGTTACAGATTCTATATTGTCGCTTGAAAACAAAAAAAAACTGTGTAAACGATTTTTTTTTTGATTTGAAATATATATTTTTTCATAGAAGCAAAAATTCATTGATATTGTTATTGCACGGTTTTCGTATAATAATAACTGTCAGTGCCCGCTAACGTTGACTTGAGAAAAAATAACTGAATGCTAAAATACATTTTGTGTTATGTAAGGGCAAGGATCTTTATTTGAATATACCCGATGCACATATTTATATACAATATGCGTGTGCTTGTGTATGTGTTGATGTGACTAATTATTAGTGGTAGAAAAAAATTGTACTTCGAAATTCAATCGCACAACCCTTTTAATTGTAATATAAATAAACTGTTGATAAAACATATAGAGTCACTTCAAAACTGCAGTATGTAGCATTTGTGCGGGCTTGTGTGTTTAACAAATTCTTCTGAATGCAAAAAAAAAAAAGTTGTACACCATTAAAACAAGTCCGATAAAATTTTTAATTATTTGTCGTTCTATGTTTTCATTTGTATTGTTAATTATAAAATTATATCCCCATTCGTTGTTTCATTTTTTTTTTTTTTTTTGATATTTGTTTAATCGACTATCATTTGAAATTCAAACTTATAATTTAGCGGACGAAATAAAATAATAATACTGATAAAAAAATTTAAAAAATGATAACGAATACGTATATTGTGTAGTTTGTCGGCGCTTTCTAGTAATGATCATTACTAAAACGTTACTGATAAATATAATTACTATTAATTTGATAATTGGGCTATATTTCATTCCGCCGAAGTTACTGAGTACCTACATCTAAATTACAAGATTTTTTTTTTATTAATGTGGAAATATTTTTTGAAACATCCAAAAAAATACGCGGGATTTATATACTCGAGATGATAAATAACATATAGGCTACTATATAGTCGCGAACACGATCAAACACTGGCATTGAACAATGAGCAATCGTTTAAAAAAAAAAAAACATTTTCACTTTTGTCATTAATTCCTATAATAATAATTACGCGACGGCTACAATATCACTATGTCGATATTTTTCATTTATGTCCGTTTAATCTAAACAAATCCCGATATTTCCTGGTGTTTGAAAACGGTATAATCTGTGTACTAATTTTTGCAATTATTGAATTAATCTTATATATTATGTACATTATAAAATTATAAATTATACATTATACGTTACTATACATTTATAAAAATGCCCAGGTCCGGATTTGGGAGGCGAGCTACCGAGAAAATCTCGGTGGGCAGCTTAAAATATTGGCCGGTTATGAATGTTTAGTCGTAATTTTAGTTTTATATGATACCTGATGAGAAATTAGTACAAATATTAGTAGAAAATATAATTAAATCAAAATATTAAATCTGTAATTGTAGCTGTAATCAAACTTTGAGAATCCAAAAACTTGGTGGACCGATACCCCTCCTCACCCCCATCCGGCGCTTAAAATGCCGGATAAATATATTTAATATATGGGTAGATACCCACTTCGAAGTGCCACAATCATCACAAATTTACAACATACTATCGTACAAGTGTACAACACTTAAACTGTTTGTAAAAATGAGTATTTAATAGATTATGTAAATAAAAATTTAAAGGTAAAGGAAAAATAAATTTTAATTGCAGATGAATTTTTATTTGAATGTAATCTCACATTACTGATAAAGTTACATCAGTTTACTAACAAATTTTCCGAAAAAATGCATACTTTTATTAAAATTCAAAAAAGCTTCAAAGAAAATTTTAGTTTTAAAAAAACTAATATAATGTATATAACAATTAAAATCAATATCAACTCCGAGTAAAAAAATAAAAAAAACGATAAGTAGTAATCAATTGTGTTTAAGGTAAAGGATTTTTATTATATTACTATTAATTATTATGGTTATTAAAATTGATTAATCAGGTATACGCTTATACTTAATTATTGATAAATGAATGTATAATTATCATGTAACATTAAAAAAAACAAAAAAAATTAAAAATAAAACCAAGTGAATGTGGCAACAAAACATATTATGTAACATTTGATATCATACATGAATATCGTATATGGACAACTTAAATCTGTAACAAAATATTATTATATGTAGTTTATTGTGAATTAGGTCTCATAACCAAAATTAAAAAAAAATTTAAGTTTTCGTATAAGATCTTTTGGTAAATTCAAGTAACGTTGTGAATAAATGGTAATCGTTACGTCTAAAAAAGATTTAATACTTGTATTTAATTTATTGTAATTTATATACAGTTCGAATGGAGTGGTTCACATATTTGGTACCTACCTATTAATAAAAATAACATATTGAATAATTATTTTGGTATTTTTCACGAATCGGTTTCGAATTAATAAATTCTTGTTTTAATTTTTTACCCAAAAAATCCATAAAAAGTATGTATATAAAAATATTTGTTAGATACGTGGAAATAAAAATATGGGAAACTAATTTAAGTATATCTTCGAATGTCATTCGCGAGCTCTGGTCTGTAATTTCCAAAAAAAAAAAAACGATAATATTATATACTTATCTGGGCATTGGACAGTGTACAGGTACCACTCGCATCGTTCATTATCGTTGGAATAGATTATTATGTTCCGCAGTAAGGAAACACACAATATTGCAGTAAAATCAATACGTTCCTCATTTGCCATTCGGCGTTATAATTATTTTTAAACACGCGTACACATAATATTATAATACAATTATAGTGTAGTATATTGTTATTTAATACTACCCGACCCTAACGATGAATAATAATGTACTGCTTTTGACGTATATAACAAAAAAAAAAACTATACGAATTTTCACGGGATAGATAAAAATTAGTTACATAATTATCATTATAAATAAGGATTATTATCCACAAGTTAAACATTTAGTTTTTTTTTTTTTTTTTACAAAACTCACAAAATGTTTCCGCCCGGGATCGAACCGGGGACCTTGTGCGTGTGAAGCACACGTGATAACCACTACACTACGGAAACCACATGCATGTTCGGTCAATTTCATGAACAATTATAGGTACGCTAAAAAATAACTTCTGAGCTCGACGTTTAAAGTAATACTTGATTTTTTAATTTTAATTTTAATAAATTCACATGTTGGCACGATTGCGGTGAATGCTATAATTTTCATCAGACTCGTGTGAAATCATGATCTATAGATTGTAAAAGTTGGCAGGTGGACTGCGTTTTACTTTGATGGCATGCCTTTTAAAATATATTATTATCTTAAGTATTATTATTTAAAATATGTAACCTGTTAGACAGGTATTATTAGTCAAGTAGGTACCACCAACGGAGGTACTGAAAAACGTATGTCCGGATAACCGTTGATGTTTGGTACCTATCAACTTTTTTAAATGTTTACCACAAATATTTACGAAGGTGTTTAACATAATAATTTAACTACAGGCTCGTATAATGTAGTAAACCTTTATGTATTATAAGACGAAAATAGTAATAATTGGTAAACTGACCATTTGTTTTAACGTTAGTGTCATAATATATTGTTTTATGTAAGCACAAGATATACAATTATACTTAGTAGTTATCTACAACATATAATAATAATATGATAAAAATATTTTTAATTTAAAAAAAAAATCAATTGATTTAATAATTGACACGGGCAGAAATTTAAAATGTAAAAAACTTGTAATATAAAAAACAAAGTCATGTTTCCGCCCGGGATCGAACCGGGGACCTTGTGCGTGTAAAGCACACGTGATAACCACTACACTACGGAAACCAGATATCGAAAAAGATTATTTTAAGAATTCTTAATAGATTATAATTACTTTACATCTGGATATTAAAATGTAAGAAGAATTCTAATTTATGGCCCACAGACTGTCTTCGTAAAATTCGGGGTACACGTAAATATAAATAAAATATTATCAAATACAATATCGAAGTAAAAATGTATATAGGTAGGTATACTATAATAGTATTATGAATTTATGCACCTTCCACATAGGATTTTTATGAGTAATAACAAATTGTGTACCAAAAGTTATAATTTATTGTACTATCAATAAATTAATGTTTATAAGTATGTTGCTCACTTTTGTAATCTAGACATATCACATAATATGTAATTTGTTTTTGTATAATAATATAATGCATATTAATTTACAGTTGAAATATAAATTTATTTTTAAAACCATTTTAGATTGATTAAAGTCACTTTACATGGCGCTAACTCATTTTCATTAACGTATTAGTTAGATACATTGTAATATAATTTAATATAAATTAAACTAATAACTTTTCAACATGACATTAAGCTACTTCCAGAAGACTCAAAAATATTTACTCTATAAGCAACATTTTTTCTATGACTAAATTTATAACCTTTCCATTTCACTTTGACAAAAGTATACTTTATTCTTTGATATTCATTGCTATGGAAAATATTATGAGAAATGGTTAATCCATATTAATCGCTAGCAGTTTGACAAGTGTATATGAATCACACCTTAAAAATATTTTGAATAATATTTTGTACACCCAATAACAAAAACAAATAATTATAATTTTTTATTTGAAGCGAGTACACGATATTATAATGTGAATTATTATAGTTTGAATATAGAACTGTATGAATGATTTATAAATTAAATTATTTATTAATTTAGTATACAGAGTACCTATACTCTGTATTAATGGCATAAATAAAGGATACAATGAAAATAAATATGAAACGTATAAATTGTATAATATTTTTTTTTATGGCCATTCGTGAAATTTTCGACAAAAAATTAAAGACTAAAAATCCATAATATTGGTACAGTGAATGAACGGACCAAATTAAAGATTTATTCAAGTTGGACTTAAGAGCGTTTATCTCAGTTGATATCTTAACTAGAACGCTAGGCAACTCAACTATTGTCAAGCAGTGAAATATTTTGATTGCCTAGTGAGTACTATTTTTTATTAACTGAGAGACATCTTTTTTTATATGTTAGCATGCCTAAGCCAATTCAATCATAACGTATTATAATAGGAGGAATATTACTAAAATGAGTTTCTCTATCTAATTAAGGAGAGAAACATTGGACTACAATTATTACTTATCTAAAATATCTCCGCTAGCAATCGCTTTTCCTCGAATACCTACATAATTTTATCGTTTAATTTAAATCAAACACATCCAATACTATAGTTACCTAACTATTCGATGACAAAGTACACGCGATACCTATACTATAAGGCAGAGCGAGTTCCACTTTTTTTATTCAATACACTTCTCGATATGTATATAAAGAAATATAATGGTTATTAGTTGGGCTCGAATTTATATTTTCTACTGAAAAATCACTGAATATGTTCTTAAAAATATGCGTTTATGCATTTATGCATCAATAATGATTAAATGCGTGGTAAAATATGGCCGTAAAAACCACGATTTAAAAAAAAAATATTAACATTTTGATTTTTAATAGTTTTAAAAAAAGTTACATGTTTATTTATTCATTGTTTTAGTCAATGTTAATTATAAATTTTAAAAAATAACGTAAAAATTATAGTACTTACTTGAAGTACAGAAAAAAGTAGTATGACATAAATTAATAATAATTGGGTATGGCAGGTAAACTTTGAATTTTTCTTTTTTCCATTACTAAATTGGCAGTCTTTTATAAAAACTTTATTTCCATTTCTCAAAATCGTGGGTATAGGTGTTAACGTAAGTTACAAAACAGTGCTACATACCACAAAAAGACTAAACACTTATGACCATACAATTTTAAATGTTGTTTTCTTTTTTACGTAATATTCTATAATGTCACCTAGTGAAAATTCCTTAAAATACCCTCTGGCTTACCTAGGTACTTTTTACGTAATTAAATTGATGACGATGTACATGTTGTGGGTGTACCTACATTGACATTTGAAATGTACTCACTTAACCGTGAGATTTAATCCGATCGCTCGTTACTTATAACGTATATAACAGTCGTATTTATATAATATATATATTATTCTACGTTATATTTTGATTTGTATCAGTCTGTAAGGGCAGTGCATGTGGCTAGGTGTATAATATTACCTGTCCGCGTTTAATAGCATTACAATTTGAATGGAAATCCCGTTTAGCATTTTATTATGGTTGAAAAACAAATGTCCATTACGCAGGCTGGTAATCATATAGTAGGTTGTTATAGATACACCGGAGTATACGATTTAATTTCGATATCATATATTTTATACGTGTAGGGTTTCTTTAATTGTAAATCGTCAGTGCTCGATCCGCGACCGTATATAACAATATACAAATATATAGTAGCGTTGCGGGGGATGGGGGCAAACCTATTATAAACGATAATAATAAATACTACGAGTACGATGCTTATACGGGAATTTCGAGAAACCCTATAATTTTTTGGCGTTGTGTATATCGGCTGTTGTCAATACGAATAATATAAAATATATAATTTAAACCGAAAGACGATGGCCCGCGAAGGGAGTGAAAACGTTTGCCGCCAAACGCGCGTGGACCGAATCCAAAAACGATATGGGGATATTATGGGATTACGCCATTACGGCACGCAATAATAATAATAATAATAATATGTATTTTATGCGATCGTCTCGGAGACATGAAATATCTTCTTCGGCGGGATACGATAATATCGTATATAGCTGCGACGTAATAATATCATATTATAGGCGCCGTACAATAATAATATGCAATATATCGACACACGTTGCGCAGTCGCGGACACCTGATAAACGGTTTTAAATTTGTCTGAGAATTTATTTGTTCACTACAATATGATGTTATATAATATCGTTATTATTATAAATGCGTAACACTACACGTCGACGCGTACCCAATATATTATTATTTTTATCGTCATTATATTATAGACGCCGTCGTCGGCTCGCGAGCGAAAAAATAAAATAACGCATATCCCGGCATTACAATATGTATATAATATTATACGAATATTAAAAGCAATACGTTTTAATAAACACGAGCTCGTTCAATTTATGTTGCGTATAATAATAATGTGTACGGCGCCATCATAATATGAAGAAGGCTGTTTATATTATATTTAACAATATATATATATATAATATAGCGGATCGCGCTGTAAGACGCATATATCATACGGTTTACGTATAAAATAATAATATTATGTACACGTTTGTTATTATTATAATCGTGATGCAGTATTGTGCTGCAGCGATCGGGCCAAAACGCGTGAATGCATTTATACACAATATTATTATCATTATCATACGACGGAAATAATAATAATAATCCGAACGGACGTGTGTTTGTAAAACGCACTCGGAAAATCGGATGTAAATTATTATCGACGGTGAAAAAATTATTCGCTCTCACTGCGATATAGTGTACACCGCTACTGCAGTAAACCCGCCGCACCCACATACACCCACGCACGCACCCTCGTGTTGTTATCGTTGCAATATAACAAACGCGCGCGAATAATAATGAAATGAAAACAGAATTATTGCGAGTCGTGTGTGGACGGGTACCTATACTACGTCCCGATGATGATAATATAATCATTCCGTATCATACCTATAATATTATACGATATCATACAATCGTCATAATAATGTCGTTGCGATACCGAAACATTTATACGCGTATTACTGTTATTATTATTATTATTATTATTGCTCTGACCGGCCGTCCGCGATTGTGTTGCACTAATTGATATATTACGACGTTCCCCGGTAGTACATCACAATAATGTTGTTATCATTACTTTAGTCCTGCGTGGCCGTCGCAGTCCTCCGTCTCCGCTTCCGGTTCCGGAAAAACGGCGATGTACGTTTTATATAAGTGGTTTTATGTTGTACAATATTACCGTCGTATGTTATTGAATTGTCGAATGTTGCCGTGGCAATTACATACGAGTATACTATACGACTGATGTATTATGTACAATGTACCGCAGTATACGACGTACCGACATTATGCGAGATATGAGATATGCGATGTGCGCCGGCGAATATCGTCGTCTATGGTTTGATTATTATTGCGATTAAATTACGACAAGCCCTCCTCCCAGAACGTAATCAAGCATTCGAGCTCCTCGGAAGGTTTTTTGTCTCTCTGGATTCCAATAGTTATCAATAATTTATTTGTCCGCGTGCTTATTGCCTATACGTATTTGGTGCCTCATCTAGAATAAAGTAGAAGTAAACACTAGCTAGAGTACATAGGTTGAAGCGTTTCAAAATATGTGTTTTACGCTAATGAACAAGGTAAAAATATTAAATGCCTGCCATAGGCGCAACAAGGGGGAGGGGTATGCTCGAGAGTGCTGGAGCACTCCCTGGTCCCTGTTATGAAACATCAAAAATAATGTAAAATAGTATCGGTATCTTTTTTTTGTATAAGATTTTTTTTTTATTTTATGTTTTTATGAATTTAATTCAAAACGAGGATTTTTCCAATTTAAATAAATTGCAGTTATGATTTCAATAAGTTCTACAACATCTGAACGCAGTTTTTCAAGTATGTAAAAGTTGAATGAGTACAATAGTATATGTTAAAGCAACGGTTTACTGACTTGTTCAGTTGAATATTATAAATACGCGTGTTGCAAATATCATAAAACAAAATCAGTATACGTTATTTAAATAGGTACCTATACATAATTTTAGCACTCTCTAAAATGTAGGTCAAGTTGCGCCCATGAGCACCCCACGGATGTGACTAAATATCCGCATATGCTGCTACGTGTGTTATTTGCATAATATCATGATAATATATTATTGTGATGATTGATCAACGAAAAAATAAATCTCTTGAAATTGTTCGTCGTGCGTGTGTGCACGGCAATCACCGACGATAGTGCAGTGTGCGCTGCAGACAACGAGAAGATTATTTTTTAAATAATTGATCACTCCTCCCCCCCCCCCCGATGCGTCTGAGGACGTAAAAATAATATTATTGTCACCAGCAGCCACAGAGGTTTTTGCAAAAAGCGGTCCACAATATTATTATTATTATTATTATATAATATTGTATAAATAAATAACAATAATATATATGGACGGCTTCGATCGGACGATAAGCTCGTTATTGGACTCGTTGCCAGCTATACATAATAATAATACACGTATGTATTTATATATAATATTACATGTTTTGTGTATTGACGGCGCGTTTTGTACGTGTCTACCACGCGTATATGGTTTTCTCGATGTTTCAGACCATATTTTTATTGACATTTTCCCCCTCGTATATATAGATTCGTTAAAATACTACTCTGCACGTCTGTACCTATACACATTTGATGTGTGTTCGTGCCCCACTGTTAATTTAGCTCTTCGTGCTCCGCCAAAATTCCATCCATAAAATACGTCATGTACCATTAAATCGTAGCGCGAATTATTACATATTATTATTATGTTGTATAATATATATATATATATATATATACTTGTAAAGAGCGTGGTGGAAGTCGCCCAAATAATTATTATTACACAAACGATTGCAAGGACAGAAGTCGCAAGGGTGTTTGACGCGAATTTAAAGAAATCGATTTAAAACAGATGCAAATATTGAGTCACTTCGTTGTAGGTAGCGCGGTGTTTAAATCAATTTTATATTACAATTCATTAACGAGCAATTAAACTTTAATGATGCACCTATTATAAGTAGATGCAGGATAATCAACCGAGCATACTTACGCCTATTTTTCTGTTGATAATGAATTCATTCAAAATCTGAGTTTTAGAGTTTTTAATTATTATATTTTAAGGATATATTTTCAAATCATTAATATTTTTGGTAATACTTAAAGAGTGTCCGTGGTAATACAAACTCGTATTTTTCGAACGATAACCACCCCCCTTTTTTTTACTGTAAATTATAAGTGGATAATTTTTTTAATGTACCCAATTCGAAATTTGAATGAATAGTTTCTCAGTTGTTAAAATGTTTGTACTAAGGATAATAGTCCTTAAAGATGTTTTGTATACATTTTCTATTAAGTTACTAAAACAAGTGGTCAGTAAAAATTCAATAGTTTCTGTAGAGTTATTACATTTTTTTTTTTAAGATAATGCAAAAATTAAAAACAGCCATACGATAAGTCGCGACTATCTTTAAAATATAATATATTTTTGAAACCGTCGATTAATATTATAATTATAATTATATTGAGAACTGGCTTAATTTACTTCTTTCTTACAAACTTAAAAATTATAAAACTTAACATAAAAATATATAGATACCCTCTAATATCAAAATAAGAGAAAAAATAATCACTAGAACAATAATAGGCCATACTCATGTAGCGCATGCCTTCCTCATAAGCAAAAAACCGACACTGGTGTACGATGCATGCAATGTAACTTTGACAATAGAACATATATTGATCGACAGCCCCAAGTTCATCGAAGCCCGAAAAACCCTTAGCACGCCTCACAATAACGAGCCCTTGATGAAGAGAACAGCATAGCAATATGCAGATTTTTTCACAAAATAAACTTAAGTCTAGAGTTGTAAATTTAAACCAATATTGTATCTTTTCCCCACACATTATCACTATACCATAAGTATTTAATCTGCATCTATTTATTATGTAAATATGGGATAAAAGCTAGTGCTGTTCAAGCCATAATCAAACTAATAAAAAATAATATTAATAATCATAATTAATATTATTATAACGATATTATTGAAATGTTACCTTCATATTAGCGGTAAAAATGGGATTTCTGGTCACCGGAAATTTCTTAAGAAATTTTCATAGTAAAAATAAAAGATAAATAAACTAAATGTATCAAATTAATATAAAAGAATTAAAAATTTGAAAACTAATATAGCAATGTCTAATGGGGCAATAAATAAATTAAAATTGTATTTAAAAAAAAAAAAGTATTTTATTTTTATATTACATATATTTTAAACATTTCTAGAAATTTCTTCTAAGAAAATTCTAAAAATTAAATTTATTAAATTTTACATCACTACTTCAGACCTCATTTTATATTATAAAATAATAATATTTACCTTATTTTTTTTATAACGATTGGAAAAGTGAATGATCAGATAAAGAATAAATAATATGATATTTGTACTCGATTTCTCGTGTAAAATATTTATTTTTATGTTTTTTTAAGCTGCATCTTCAGATTATTGACATAAATATGAAATATGAAAAACTAAATTATTCAATAAAATTATAAGCACTGAGTTTTGTGGAAATTGTTTATATTATAATTTGTTAAATAATTGGTTAGGTGATTTTATACTTTTATAGGTTTATTTCTATAAAATAATATAAATTTCTGCGATAAAATATTTACCAGACAATTTTTTCATTTTTAATAATATCTCAATTTAATATACCATTAAATGTATTATACAAATATAATAATATATTTAAGTAGTGTTATGATATTATTATTATATCGAACTGTATACATATCATTCATTTTTTGAATCAGTTAATGATCAATGAACAATCAATACGCAACGGCATTACACTTATAACGTCAATAAATAATAATAATTTTCTTTGAATCGCTATATTTTATGTCACATTGTCACCTCATAATACACATAATACAAAACTAATAAGTACAATTTTGTTTAATATTTTTAATCGATCAAATTGATATTGAATTATTAAAATTATTAAAATAATTTAGTTTTTAACAGTGGCAAGAATGAAAATTTAGTGCCTACCTATATTCTTATACGGTCTTACTATTATTAATAATAATAATAATATCGTTACAATCAAATTTTTTATTTAATAGTCTTTACTCATACAGTTAATATTCTAATTATGAGGAAAACATATATTATATTAATCTCAACTATGCATATATTTATTTAAGTACATTTTACAATATTTCTTAATAAAATAATCGTAATTATAGCTTACTTATTGGTGAATTTTAATTGCCTGAATCTACATTTTAAATAGATTTTAAAACATAAAAGTTAAAATAATTTGATGACATCTACATACAAAAAAAAAAAAAAAAAACTCAACTATTTACTATGTACTCTGTCTTCGAAAACATTTTTTTTTAGTTTTGCATTTACGATAAAATGTAATATAATTTGGTATAATTTATTATGTTTCATTGTATTTTATTCCAAACAATAAGCTTTAATATTGTATTATTCTGTATCCATATAATTTTCGTTTTCCATTAATGTAGTTTCTTAATCTGTAACTAATTGCTTTCTCATAAATACCATTCATACGAATTGAAATACAATGTTGGTCGTTTTCCATTTTGATTAACGTTCGTTTTAACGCGAAAATATCTAACATTATATTCAACACGATTGTTTAAGCTTAAAAAAGTTTAAAAATTGTTTTTATTTCACTTTAAATATTTTGGAAAACTATTTAAACTGTATTCAAATTTATTATTTTATATTTATGTAATGCCCGAATGTTTAAGATGTTCGCGTTAATTTATGCGTTTGATAAAAAAGTGAAAAAAAAATCATTCTGTAATGACAGTGTTTATGTCATGTTGTACCTCTATTTCAAACCAAAAAATTCTGAAAATGTGTACCAATCAACGAGTTACTTAGTAATTACATAATAATGTTTCTTATAATTTTTGGAGTTATTATGGCTGTCAAATCGTCTTAATATCATCCTTCTTCTACTTCCATTTTTGTTTGATTTCTAAACAAAATTAATTATCAATGAAATTATAACATCAATAACGAGCGTAGATTTTATTTTATACTATATTTGTAGTTAAATATTGTCGTACTTCTATGGTTTTAGTTGTAACATAATATATTTGTTCTTAACATTTAAAAATTACATAATAATTCAGCAGTTGCCAAAAATATTTAAAGGCAATATTACAGTTAGGTATAATATATATCGAGCACTTGACATGTACCATTGTAAATTTTATTTTATGAATTTTCATTGCTACAGACTGAAGTATCAGTTAATGTCAATGGAATAAACAACCTGTATTTAAAGTAAATATGTCATAAAACCAATGAGAATATTTTGTAAATTGTAAAAAATTACTTTTAAATAATTTAATTGCGCAGATATTTTTGTTTAAGTATAAGTGAATTCAATTGGTTGCCAATTTTCATTTTGGTGTGTATAATGTGTGTACTTAAATTTATAGTAATAATTTACGGCAGGTAACTAAATAATTATAACATAATTCGATCATTATGTGTCGTATTACGTGTATGTCAATTATGCTATTTTTGTCATATATTTTTTTTATATCTTTCAGTGTCATTAGCTAACACGAAAAGTCTTACATTCTGCAAGTGAAATAATAATTATGGTAAAAAAAAAGTAGGAACCAAGGAAAAAAATAATTGATACTTTTGTTTTGTTGCTGTATGTTATCTAAACTTATAAAACTTAAATTGTTATAGTGTTCAATTCAAAATTTCAAATTTTATTTATTTTTTGTATGGACTGTTAGGAATTTTTTTTTTTTAATTATTTTTTTCATAATATACATTCTACGTTTAATAAATACAAAATATAATTGAATAATATTCTAAAAAATAATAACGATTCTTGATTCCTTAAAATATAGTTGGTGAGAAACTATAGTTAGTTAGTGTATTGATAAATCACTTTGAGAATGGGAAGAATTGCTTAGAAAGTTAGCACGTTTCAATTGATTTGAACTACAAGAATATGGATTAATATGTTTTGTCTAAATTGGTGGTGGTCGTCAAATAAATATTGTTTAAAGAACAATGCATTTTATAATCATTAAACTAAATGCTATACAAATTATAATATGGTCTATTTGGAGAATTTGGCCATTTTTCAAATATAAACAATATAATATATTGTATTATTATTATAATATAGGTATTCTGTATAATGTTTATCCTGTGTCATTTATAATAAATTATTATAGTCAATAATGACTATAATATAACATTACTATATTATAATACACAGGTGTTTCTAGGGGGGGGGGGGTGCTGGGTATATTCTGACGAATATATTAACGTATATTACCAAATCGAATGAGTACCTATAGAATAATATTAGGTAAATGCCATTCAATTAATGTAATATATTCGTTTAAATAAGCGCACAAATAGAGTTTTGTGTATATAACGTATAATATTATGTTATATAGGTGGTAGGCGTGTATAATGCATAATTTAATACGTATAACAATTAAACGTGTTTCATCATTTAAAAAAGTTGGTTAAATGATAAAATACGATCTGGAAGTTTAAATTAAATAGAAGAGTAATTGTTGGACAGTAAATAATCATTAAATTACTACGGCACGCTGCAGCTGTAAATAATGCTAAATAATATCAAATATATATATATATGTTATGTATATGTTTATATATCTCGTATATATTATGTGTATAAACATTATACTGGGTAATTCAAAATGGTTACGGCCACTTTATCAATTCAAAATTGAGAAAAATGTATGATACGAAAGATAATTTGGATTTAGAAACATAATATAAAATTATTTGTATATTTTATAATTTTTACAATGATTTAGGGTGGTCAATTTTAAAAATGTATAAAACTTTAAATATCTTTCAAGCATAGAGTTTTGCATTAAAAAATGTCTTCATATTATGTTTGCAAAAAAATTATAGGTTTCCCTTTGAGTTTCTAAAGTCAATACCTTAAAACCCTTCTCTCCTAATATATTGTAAAAAATTATAAAATGTACAAATAATTTTAGATGTTTCTAGATCAAAAAAACTTTTATATTATACATTTTTCTGTATTTTGAATATGTATGTAATAAAATTGCTGTGATATAAATTTTGAAACACTCTGTATACATGCTTATGCTAAGTATTATACATAATCTATCAAAGTACTGTATATATATATATATATTGGTACAATAATATTTTGAACCCGAAACGAAACATCTAACGTTCTATATTTTCAACACATCCGATTAAGGTGAATGTCTCTCAATAGACAACTCGTCGCCGCCACCACAACTTAACAAATATTAGAGGTTTTACTTTTGGATAAATTACAAAATATCATATTTATTAGGTTCTTATAACATACTTGGGTATATGTAGAATATTTTAGATTTACTGTAATCATAAATTTTTACGATTTTACGTAGGTCAAACGAAAAATTAGGTAAATAAATTAATTTCCATACTCATTATGTAGGTACCTATTAGTTGCAATAATGTTACCTATTACCGTAATGATTTAACAGTAGGTATAAATAATTTAACGATTTCGCCCGATTAATAACAATAATAATAATTCGCCCTGTGCAACTGCTTTTCGTATCGCTTTTAATTTATTATTATTATTTAATAAAAACGATTGAACGTATACATAGTTATAAAACCAGTATATGTAAACCTCCTATACAGAGTGTAACAAATGAACTGATGAATAAAAATAGAAAAATGATAAAGTTAAATGTATAAAAAAATTTATGATGAATAATAAATAATTCAAGATTTACTCATGCCTAAAAATTCCAAAAAACAATATTTTGAAAAAAGTTATTATGGTTAAAAATAATTTACTCCAAAAAATATTGATATTTAAAAAAATTGTATAAAATAAACCACTCTCGACTAAGAATTTATTTTTACCATTGATATTTTTTATGTAATCAGATTTAAAAATTGACAATTTAAAAATTTGGAATATTTCCAAAACAATTTGAATAAAATTTAAAATGTTTTATTTTCAGTTAAAAAAAAAAAAAAAAAAAAAAAATGAAAAAATCGAACAAAAGTCATTGCATTATTATTCAGTTTTTTCTGTTACACCCTGCAGAGTATACGCGACAGGATTTAA
The DNA here is from genome assembly GCA_014851325.1 of Pentalonia nigronervosa. Taxonomy (NCBI): domain Eukaryota; kingdom Metazoa; phylum Arthropoda; class Insecta; order Hemiptera; family Aphididae; genus Pentalonia; species Pentalonia nigronervosa. Next base: position 50,451 of record JACXSJ010000539.1, on the reverse strand, counting down.
ATAAAACGTCGGAGCACGTCTTATACAGCGGGGCTGTACTGCGGATAGTTGTTTATAGTAATCATAATAATATGGCGTATCGAGATGTTTATTTTTTATTACATTATTATATATGTATTATATTTTTGTTAACTTTGATATTAGTCGAAACACGCTACGGTACACGCGTGATTGTGCCCGTAAAATACCTACATATTATTATTATCCGAAGTTTGGGTCAGATGTTATCGGTCAACGGGGCACACACCTCGTGCCAACCTCCCAATCGAAATTCAAACCACCCCCGTTCGTCGGTCAGCCAAATATGTTTAGAAATTATCGGTTTGCCCGCCGTGTAATGTATAACGACGACAACGTTTTGTTCGCTGCCATCCCGTCACGAAACTTCCGCACTTATAAATGCATATTTTTTTAGCCATCAGCACGCTCCGGTGTAGGAAAGGTGTGGGTAAGTTATAACGGGTTCACGTCGACAATAATAGTTTTTTTTTATTTTTTCGTTAATTTTTTTTTTTTTTTTATATAATAAAGGCGGACGTGATATTATAAGTCATACGGCTGATATCATATTATACTCGAGGCACAGAGGTCAACGAAACTACAATCGGCGTGTAATACCCGCGCCTAAATGAATAAAAACATGTAATACAAATTCAGTCTTGTTAAGAATACGTGTTTAAATACTTGGTGCCATTTGTATTTGAAATACGTATTCGAATACATAACAAGACTGAATACTATGCACATTTTAACACTAAAATAACGTATCGGACTATTTTCAAGGCATTACAACACAGTGGCGGCTTGAACTTTTTTCCTTTGACTCACATCTAATATCCTTACACTGGGTTCACCACCCATCCTAAACAAATTTTCATTGTTCACCCAGTAGTGAATTTTTAGGTTGTAAGTGGTTAAATAATGGGTAGGCAATTAATATCGGTACGTACAGTAAATGAGATACAATTCTCTGTTACTGTACGGCTTATACGCAGAATACACGTGTGTATGGCTAAACATTATATTTATAATTTAATTATCAACCTTTAAAAATTGTTCAAATTACATTTTACAACCATAGGACACCCATTCATCCGTCATTATTTTTATGAATCACGTGATTAAAATAAACCTCCTTCGAGCAGCCAATGACTACAAGCACCTATAAATACTGCAAGGGGCAAATCGTATTTAAATTTTAAAGAAAGACAATTTAAAGGAATTCCAATGTTTGGCGAGTAGGCCAAACTGTTTAAGCAAATATAATATTATTATGTTTAATACATGGACATTATTATATTTGTGTGAAAATCATAAAACCACACTAAACGTAACTACATTAGAGAATAAAGATACAGCCCATTAATAATTGAAAATTATGTTTGAAATTAGATTTTATAACTAAAGGTAACTTATATTATTATTTACTATCTTAATTCCGTATTATCGTAAACGATTGTTGTATAAGTTATAACTGTATAGGCTTCTTGATATAAGTGTTAAATAAACGCAGACTAATGAGGCTAGTAGTGACCGAAACTAATCTTGGTGTTGTACAGAGTGGGACAGTGAAACAGCCGATTTTAATATAAAATGTTAACCGTATCAGCTGTTTCACTGACTCACCCTGTAGTATTGCCTTGGTGTTGCCACAAGACCAACACCAATACGGCTTTGGGCACCAGCGAGACACCAACAATGCTAGTCGTTATAATTGTAGTCTTGTTAATTTTATTTTCGTCTTAAAACACATTTAATTTACCATTGGGTTTATTTATTTACAATGACTAAATTATAATAATAAAGAAAGAACTGAAAAGTGTTGTTACATTCGATCGGGGATCGAAGAGATAACGAATTATTGAAAACCAGACGAGAAGTAATTATTGGAAATAATATTACCGAATACAGTTGCTTTGTACTAGTTAGCAAGTACGGAATAATTATTTTACTTTCCAAAATATGACGAAATCAACAAAGTAACATAATAAATTAATATTTAGGTAGGTTTAAGTCGATGCAAATAATATGATGTAAACCACGATTTGTACTCGTATTTGAATGCATAAAATATACACATTTATACTTTGAATAAAATACTAATAAAAGGAAATGAATAGGTTAGGTATTACTGGTGTGCTACAGTGTACTATATCAGTATTTCTTAATAAACGTATTACAAAAGTATGTTTTGTAATATTACGAAAGAACAAAATTACACAGATTTCGTGAATAATTAGAATGGTAGTGACTGTATAATTACTTGTAAGTTCCAATAAGGTAACATATTTGGAAACAAAAACCATATTTTCAATAACATACAGACTTCATTGACTATACTATTGTACGGTATGACTATATATAATATATATTATATTTTACTTGTAAAGATCCCAGTAATAAAATAAAGTTCAGAGAAATTTCAAAAATATATAAAATATCACTGGAATGTTATAATAATTTTTTTTCGTCCTTCTTTTTCCGCTTTTTAAATGTTACAATAAAGCTAAATGTTTAAAAGTCTTCAGAACATTTTCAAGAGTTTGTAACAAATTTATTAAAATATTATATCAAATTTATTTATAAATTTAACTTCACTTATATTATATGATATATCTAAATATATATTTATGTATAGTATATAGTTTATACCCTATACTTGTAGTTTTTTAATTTCAATTTGTTTGTTCATTAATACATTGAATATATTAATTGTAAAATAACTTCTGTTACCAAATAAAATTAATAAAAATGTACTGTTTTTAAACAAAAATCAAATATTATTCAATACTACTTAGTACAAACACCGGTACCTATATTATTACAATTATAAATTATGATTAAGTAATATAATTAATTAATCTGAATGTTTAATAGAGAATATAATGCATATTTGAAATAAAACAAAGTTTTTAATATAGTAATTTTACCTATATTGTTTATTTTAATAATTAATTTTTATTCAAGAACACAACATTGCTTGTTATTTTTTTTCAATATTTTTTTCAGAAGCCTAAGTTTCGAAGGATTGAGCCAGTTAGCTAATGGGTCATTAATATCTTTATTTATCTTGTCTTTGTATTTTTGATAGATTCTTAATGCATCTAACACAAATAAAACATATATCAAATCAATATAAATAAAATTGTCACCGAAAAATGTAACATAATATTTATTACTAGAGCTAGGATTGGAAGTCAAATACCTTTTTTTATAATAATAGAAAAATAATTTTTATATCAAATAAATATGTTTCATTTAATTTCTAAGATAATAATAGTTGAATATTTTTTTTTTTTTGCTTTTTTTACTTATAAATACCTTTTTGGTTTTTTGTTAATTATTGTGTTTAATTTTTAATAGATCTGATAGTTTTATATATGTATTAACCGTACAAATCGATAAGAGTTTGTGATGATGACTTATTGTCGATGAAATGTTTAAAATTATTTTAATGTGTTATACATTATATTACACATTGAAGATTAAATTAAAATTCTACAAGTTCTAGTCGTATAAGACGTTATAATAGGTATTTAATTTGTTTGTGCATTTTGTGAATAAAACAAGACTGTGAGACCAAGATTAACGGGTATAACTTGGATCAAGACCAATACAAGTATATTAAGTTTACCAGTAAAATACCAAAACCAAGACTATAAAAGATAATATAGTAAATAATAAATTATAATTCTCGGTCTTTATTTGCTCATCAATTATCACTAAAATAAGGCCATAGTTAAAAATAGAACAATTTATGTATACCTTGCGAGCCCACAAATGACTCTCCTGGCAGGTACTACATCTGCATAATAATAATATACGTCGCCGTACAAAAAATCCGATTACATTAATTGGTGATTTAGCATATTTTCGTAAATGTGCAAAAAACGATCGTATTTTCGATATTAAATCGGGGGGGGGGGGGTAATATATATTTTACCACACATCGCTTTGTATTATAAAGGTACAACAATAATATTGAATATATATACATTATGCTCGGTGACTGTTGTAAAAGCTGATCAAGTGGAAAAGTATTAAAGTTTTTGAAAATTAATTTACATAGCTTTAAGTCAATGTAAACAAAATTTTTTTATAATTTTTTTTTTCTTATCATTATTGTTGAGTTATTTTTAGTTTTGAACGCTGTGTATTTTTATAGTTATATATTCCGAAGCAGCATATTTTTTTCGATTTTTGTTTATATAGATAATTATTATATATTATGTATATAATAGTATGCAGTAATATTATGGATGATCGAATAATGAATATCGAACGAGTAATTAATTATTTATAAGTACTTTTATGTATAGACGATAAACGAGTTAGGCCGACATTTCGTGAGATAGCTTCGCGTCATCGTCATAACGTCATGCCATTACGTCGATCAAAATATTAAATATGTTAATACTTATAATTTATAAATATTTACCGAAGTCGTAATAATGTAATCGTGTTGCACTATTTGCACTGTTGTGTTTAGTATTGCACTTTTACGTATTGTCTCATCTGTAACTGATCCCCGCGAGTGACTTTTATAGTTTCGTTCTGCGTATTCGATTTATCGATTATTTTAAATAATAAAAATGTTAAAACAAATCATTTTTAGAGGATTTTTAAACAATTTATTTTTTATAAGTGCATTAAATTGAACTTTTTAAAGGCATTTTACTTGTTTTTTAGAGCATTATTAAATCCGCACTCTGGCCATAGGAAATTAACAGCTCATTCGATATTCAATCGAAATGAAAAAAAAAAAAACTAAAAAAATATTCTTTTTTTGAATAACACGAAGTTCAAAACACAAGAACGGTGAAACCTATTATTTTTATTTCAAAAATCATGTCGTGTTTTATGATGACTCAAACGTACCGCGTGAAAATCAATTTTCCAACACGTAAATACTTTTCATGACGATAGATAATCGAACACACTGTTAACGTAATATAATCGCTCTGTACAATATATCACATAAATAATGTCGTACTATCGTGCTGCACTATACCTATGTACGTGCGTCTTTCCACGCTCTTCGAAGCTGAAAAACATTTCATCGTGTGTATATTATTACTTATACTGTCTACGGACGACGACGACGACGAAATTGAATTTATTATTCGCTCGTTCGCCCGAGGCCTTTGAACGAAACGGTAATCGTTGTGTATTCGACGCTATACATTTGGTTTACGGCTAGACCTTGGAATGCGTCCCGACACAAATATGCACTTTGCCGGTCACCCGGTGTGTCTTCCGGGTAAAATATTATAGTGTTTTACATGTGGACCGTGCCAGTAATCTTACCGCGGAAAATCCCGACTCGTCCCGCTGTGCACGTGTGTAGCACGATTTCACGTCAAGTCTGCTATAATGAACAAAAACTCCATAATACATTATGCCCGACAAGACATACCACATAAGGAAGGGGTTCCCAACACGCGGGCCTCTGGCAACGCGGTACAGGACCGCGGACGAGGGGTCTAAGCCATATGGGCCGGTAAATTTTAATTTATGCCGATTGGCATCAACGTTAAAGTTTTTATATAATTTTATAAACGTCGATATTTTTTTGGTCGGATTTAGTAATATCGATTCAATAATAGATGAAACCCGTTTATCTGCAGTGTGCATTTATATTTTTACCTATTTAGTTTATTCGAAGTGGGCCTCAACGATTTTTTTTTTTTTTTGTAGTCCGCACATCTAAAAAAATTGGGATCCGCTGCTATAAGCTATACCCACTGTGACACTACACGCCGCAGATAAGTGCATAACTTGAGTGTTTTTTTGGGGGAAGGAGAGATAGACGTAAACTGTTTATCTACTTTTTTTTTTTATGTTTAATTCATCCGAATTATAAGCTGGATTGAAAAGGCATGACTGTGACCCGTATCTTATCATTGGGGTGGAAAATGGCGTGATTTCCACTGAAACCAATACTCGAAAGTGAATAATTCTACCTAAAACAAAAAAAAGTGAAAAATTAGAGCTCAGTAAATACTTAAATATAAAAATGGCGAAAAACCAATCGACTGACATGCTGCATCAATACAATATCCTATTTTTTATCCATGTATACTAAAATTTTGTTTTTATAATCCTTAATTAAGATTAAATGTATTATTATGTTTAATAAGCACTGTCCTTATAATATTATGATACTCAATAAATGTATAAATTGTATTGGTTTCAATATTTGTGTGATTTATTCATATACCATTTTACTCTAATTACTTTTGGATATGACGATTTATCTATTAATTCGTGACCAATAATATGCATCATTACCCAATGCGAAATGGACCTCGAACCCAGATGAAATGCCAAACATCCCTTACCCCGTCTGGCTTTTTAATTTCATTACGACAAGTGCGCTGTGCTTTCAATAAATTAAAACCCTAAAGTATGTTCTATACTTCTATGACCGTAGTAATTGTTGTTATGATAATTAAAATTCCTTTTTTTATCTGTCCGTTTTAACCGCGTGCTAATTATATTAAAAATAGTTGCACGAATATTACAATTTATTTTCAATTTATTGCATTCGTAAAATGTATTGTTCAAATAGATATTTCATTTCTCATTCACATCAGAAATGACATATATACATTATATAACCACAAATTATTATTCATTAAGTAATTAATGCTATAACTTACTCTTGGGAAATCCTGTATTCCTGTGTGTGTGTGTGCGAATCGTTGTAAAGTTTATTTAATATTTGTGTAAACTTTTTAAAGAATGTTAAAAGTTTTAAATAATATAACGCCAACATATAAATAAAATCGAATTAGTTTAGATATTATAATACGAGGTGTGATTCACGGCGATTGGGTTGGCATAATATTGTAATAAAATTACATAATATTTTACTATAATAAATAAATATGTATTTTATTTTTCGGATAATATTTTGAAAATTATTTAGTACAAAGTCATGTTATTGAATATTTAATTGAAGTACACCGTATTTTACTTATATAATAGCTATTAACGTATAAATAAAATCGCGTTTTAAAATATATTTAAGTTGGCGTGACGGTGAGTACATATTATTATTATGTGACTGTCGTACATAATAATTCACTCTTATTTAACATGTTCATCCCTCCACTCCAAATTACGAGGGTTGTACAAGAAACATATTATTATTATTATTATTATACTGAAATAGGTTGAGTCATTGTGATATTATTCAAAATCAAAATACCGGTCTAATTAATTCGGAACCACCCTCTCGGATATTTTTATCTCTCTCACAGAGTTTCTGTGGTGTTTCATACCGACTTTAATACTATAATAATATGAACACGTCGTGTTTTTATCATTTTATTTTCATTTTGGGTATTTTTTTTTTACTGTAAAATCTGTAATCCGTTTTGATTAACATATGTATATAGCATTAAGCAATATTAATGGAAATATAATATTATCGCTTGCAGTATTTCTGTTGAATTAAAAATAATTGATGCCTATAGGTAATATGTTTACAATTGTCATAGAATTGATTGTTATAAACATAGATTAATATACTATGTCTTTGTTTGCGTATATTAAATATTATGGCGGTTCATAAATACGGACAATTTATTATATGACCATGGTAAAAATACTATGCAATTTTTTTTAACCAACGAAATAAAAATTAACATTAAAGTATTATTAATTTCTACAAAAAAAAAAAAAATGTATACGTATAATATTATTTTAAGTGTGTTTATTGATGTTGTGTTTTTTTGGTCCTTGTGTTCGAGTTTAATAAAACTAAATTAAGAATATTGAAATGTTAATTACATTAATTGTGTAATTATTCTATCGTGGTCCATGGAACTTTGTTTAGTCTATTTTCTGAGGTAACATTTTATATAAACAATTTAAATACGCTTAGTAGGTATTTACATTATTTAAATTGAAAATAATTCTTGCATATTTATTTTTGCTCATGCTCAATTTTTTCTGAAATGAATTATTTATGATAATAATACGATTTTTGTTCTTTAACAATATTTTCATAGAAACGTTCATGCATATTTTGATTGCATCATGAATTTGAAAAATAAATTAATGATATCATTATTATTCTTTAGTGTTTTTTTTTTTTTAATTTAGCTATTAAACTTTTGTTTATTTACCATTAAAACACTATGTATACATACTTTACATGATATAAAAACTATTAATAGTAGTACAGCTATACATTAAAATCAATTGTTTTATATTTTCTGTAATTTTTGCGGTTTTAAATTTCATTAACATTAAATAATTTCGCACCTATAAAGGTATACTTAACATATGTAAAGTAAACAATTCTAGTAAATACTAGAATCTAAATGGGATTCAACAATTATTTTTGAACTATTAAATAATAAAGCAAGTCTTATATTATACGAGTTGATAAAAATAAAGCAAAAATTAATGTCTGCTAATTGAGTTAATTATTAAAATAAAATACCTACCAAATAATATTATGTTGATTCGTTATAGAACATTACAAGAGAAGAATATTTTACTATCTGTGTGTAACTAATATCGTAGTAGTACGCGTCACGTGCATAGTTGAAATCAAGATAACATAACACAATATTTCAAACGAACAAAACGTATTTGAAATCATAACAATTATTATTAGAGATATTAAATTTTATTAATTTAATAATATTGCTGTAAAGAATATAACTGCCCAATAAAAAATATTTAATGAATTTTAAAATATGTAATGTGTTTTCTAATTTCTAAACATTTCTTCTCAAATATTATGGACTGTGAAAAACGACGACGGTCTAAAAGAGCAATAATAATTTATTATACCTAAACCAACCATTATAGAGGCCATATTATTATACTAAATAAGGTTTTAAAGTGATAAGTAACGTAAGTTGCGTTGATAGAATTAGCCGGCAAAAATTATGCAGCCGTTAAGTGAATTAAACTTGCACCGTTATAACTATTATACATCATATATAATGTATACCTACGTGTCACGATAAACCAATAATCTGTTTATCATGCCGAGTAATAAAATTTAAAGCGATTCGATTTATCCGTGACTTGTATTTTTTTTTTCTACCAGATTAAATTTAATTAACGGGCTGTATATATAATTATAGCATGGCGTGACGAATTTGATAAACATCGACTTTTGTTGAAACAAGAAGCGTTTCGGCCAACCGTGTTGAGAAAATATGTAATAATAATTATTATTATTATTTCACTAATGATCGTTGATCAGAAATAATTTTCATTATTATTATTCATATTATTATAGTATGTTGGGCACACTGTACACGGGAAATAATGCATTGTGAAATATTTACGAATAATTAATAACCGTACGGTGTTTTATTTGAAAGTATGTATCATGTTATACTTGTTGTAATGTATTATAACCACTTCCGGTGTATTCTTCTGGAAAACATAATAAACACTCTAAATATTTCAATTTTTAATGTTATAAACTGTAAATGGGGAGGGGGAGGTTAGTCGGACAGCGTCCCCGACGGACTCTTTTGGATATTTCAGAATTCATATTTTTGATGAGGATTTTCCGACAAAATTTTCGGGACGCACAAAATATTTATTTTTTTAAATTATTTACGTAGTACAAAAAAAAAAAAAAACAAATCCATCCTTTCGAAATGTTAAGTATTCCTGGGAAGACGTATCGATTTTCTGATACACATTAAGATATAGATATAGTGTCTCGGCAAATTATAATAATATAAATATACGTTTGAAATAATAGTAATAATAATATTGGAAATTGTTGAGATATCCGTCGTTGCAGACAAATTCTATGTAATCAAATGTTTTCCAATTATAACATTACGATATATTCATATTGTGTATCATAAGAACAGTATTGTTGATTGATAATTTATTTATTTATTTATCGATACTCGTTTGTACACAAGTCATAACAATCATTAAAGTTCTCCAATACATTTACGATAATATTATGATAGCCGTGTTCGTAGGTTTTGATATGTTATTTCTCTTCTCGTTTGAAAATTACTAAAAAAATATTGATGGTATGCACTGGTATTATATACCTAAACTTACTTACTACTTAACTACTAGTCCAGCCAAGTCTTCTAAGCACTTTTTTCCTAAAAAAAAACTCAAAACCATAAATCACACTAACATAAAAGTTACTTATGATATTTGATTAACGTAAACAATGTAAAATCTAATATTTTATGTATTTTGTTTTCAACCTTTGTGAATCATCTCCCTAGGAAACTCAATGGTCTTACACGGTCCACGCATACGCAGGTGTATCCGCAAGTTTGTCCTAATCTGTCTGTGTAAATGATTTTATTTGTACATCCATAATAGTATTATATATACTGATAATAATTAAAATATATTATTATTGTTGGAGTACGGTCGGGTGGTTTGGAAACCTTGTCTTGCGGAGGATTAATTAAAATTAGAGCGTGTTAAATGCGAATTTTTGTCCTTCGCCACCTTAATCCTTATGATAGAGCATTTTCTTAACAACTACTGTTCCCTCATTCCGCAATACTCTCAAAATTTTTCCCTTTCTCGACGCCGATTCGACTATATTCCTTCTCTCCGTATAATGGTTTCGCAGATGGTATTTTCTTAGATTTTTTTCCGTGCACTAATCTACATCGCCAAACTTCACCAAATATTCTCCGTGCCTACCCGCACAACTGATCACGATGGACACGATCGTCTTAATATCCCATTCATAAAATGCTACACCTAACAAACCAGTCATATTATACACACTTCACGTTTGGTCGTGGTACTTTTTTTTTCTATTCGTATATTTAATTATTTGGATTCGCATTTAAAAGTTTGAATAACTCATTATGAATTCGGTTTTGCGATTTGTAGGTTGTATAATATTATTATGTCTTGTCGAAACCCCCCTCAGGCGCAGTGGCGTCATTTGAGGAGGGCAATATGGGCATTTGTCCATGTGTAATTGCAAAAGTAGTACAATTGATGGGACGGTTGTTGGTGAAATTACAGAACGATAATTTTTCTAATTTTGAGGAATTAATATAATATTTTGTAATAGCGTTGGGAAACTATAGTCACAATAGTAATTAATAATTCTAGTTTTCTAGTTTACTGTAGACATTATAAAAAGATCACTCTTAAATTTATCCATGATCAAAACCCTATATAATAGAAGATATTTATTTAAAATTGTTCAATTTTTTAATTACGTTTTTGCAGTTTCATATTGTAATTTAATTTGTTCGACCCCTCTAGAAAAAGAGGAAATTATGTCACTGAAGTATAGGTAACATAATTATATTTTATCTCCTCCGCGTTTTTTTTTTTTTTAATATAGAATGAGACTATTTTTGCCTCAGACACGTATGAAATTATGTTAGACGGGAATCGTATCGAGATACAAGTGTAAGTGGAAATTAGCTTACAAGCAAAGTGGTTTGTTTTTTTGTTCAGTGGGCTGATAAAAACGTTTGACCTTTCCTATTAAAAATTGAAATGACGCCACTGGTCAGGTATGGTGAACCACAAAAAATAAATAAGTCGTTGTACACATGCGTGCGGACGCCGCCGGCAATATATTTTCTTCTATTTTTATTTATTTATTTTTTTATCTGTTCAAAACACGCCGACTGTTATCTATTAAAGTCATTACGGCGCGTGCGATGTACCCTATACAAAAATAAAAACGACGAAGAAAATGACGGAGCCGGAAAAAAAAAATATATATATATATATTACGTCATATCCGTATTATATTTTATTATTGTGTAGGTATGCAAAATATTTTTGAACCTTTTTCACACATTCGTCTTATTCCAGCGGCGGCGGCGGCAACCGGCCTCGTGGCTGGAACCCGGCGTATATTATATATAACTTCGTTATTATTTAGAGCATTGCTGCAATAGTGTATAATATATTATTGTATGCTATATAAATGATGCGAGATGAAATCGTCCAATGATTTACGGCTGCGTGCATGTGTGACCGGACGGGCTGGAAGGTAGGTGTGTGTGTGTGTGTGTGCGTGTGCGCGTGTATCTCGTTCCTCATACAGGGTGAGATATTTATGCTTTGTCTTCGGCCATTCGACCGGGAATAATGCTCGAGGTTCAGAAGACATATTAATTTCTTTTTTTTTTTTTTCCTTAGTTACACGCGATGATTTGCAAATGTCTTTTAAACAACAGCAGTTGCAGCGTTCTCAAAAAGAATTTATTACGGATACATAATATTTCAGAGTTTACGCCTTTATTTTTTCCGCGACCACCACGACGCGCTGTATAAGTGCACATTATATATGCCTATCCGATATTTCTAGGAAAATTATTTGGGCGAATAAAAATTGAACTTGAAACCGCGGTAAATAATATTACCCAATTGTTGGATTATTAGTTAAAAAAAAAAAAAAAATTGAAAAGTGTGATCGCTATTCTTTAAACCGTTTTGTCGAAACGACTTGGACATCGATTTCAAAAATATAAGCTCGCGAAAAAAAAAACAAAAACGAACGACTGCGCTGTGCACGCGCCAATAACAGTAGCACATTGTGTACTGCGCAGTGTTGTGTCTATATTATTATTATGCATGTGGGTACGAGTCGGTCGTTCTCGTCCGGATGATACAAAAAAAAAAAAAAAAACCCCGTCCGATTTTATGGGTAACGCGCTCGCGACCCAGACGATTTGTCCGTCACGTACAGTGGCTGCGAGTGCGTCTCTCACGACCCACACGCGCGCGCGGGTGCCGGGGAATCGGCACGGACGGGAAATGACGCATGAAGAATTCACGGACTTGACTCGACGTGTTCGTATATTATATTATATCGTGTTGTGCGCGGGCGCCTATAGTACACACGTACGCGTTATTATACCTGCGTCCGGGCGGGGCGGACGAGAGGGCGTGTGTAATACACTTTCCGAGCGGCGGCGTTCCACTCTGGACGCGTACCCGCCTAATGCCCGATGAAACTTTAAACGGACCGTTAGTCATTTTTTTTTTTGTTTTTTTTTTTCCGCGTGTGCGCCCTCGAAAGACGTACGCACGCTGGCTGCATGGTTTGGGGCCACGAGATATTGCTGTGACACCGGGCCCGTCCTCGTCCCGCAGAAGCGCCGTGACCGCGGCGGTTGCCCAACAGTTGCGGTTTGGTTTTGGTAAATTCGCCGAGGGATGTTTCGGTTTCGATCGTAAATCTCAAAAATATGAAATTGAGCTCTTGCAGGCCACACCGTCGTCCCGGTCTGATGCCGGGGTTTTGTCCGGCTGCTGCAAACAAATATTTTTAAATTCAAATTTTAAGAGATCGTAGACCGTAGTATTTGCTGTACTCGACGCGTGTTATTCTTTGGAAACTAATCTGCTAAGACTCGAAACTTATTTTTTCTCTATCGATACAGCCAAATAATTATTGTGTTGTTCATAATACAGATGAACCTCGTGGTTCCCTCTAGGGGTAAATCCCTCTTTCAACAATCGAAAAAGTGCACATAATTTGCGTAATTTAGCTTGACGTTTCTACAATCATTCGAACGTGTCACACTGCTACGCGTGGAAGCTGTCCAACTATAAAATTATAAGATAACAAAAATTGCATTTGTGAACCTACTAAACAAATGTTTACTTTTGAAATTTTGAAATTAGAAATTATAGGTGTAATAAGTTTAAACTCGTAACATTTTTCAAAATTTACCGGTGATCAAAAAGATAAGTGCTACATTTACAAATACCAATTTACACGACTTTAAATTTTAGATATTTGGTATTAATGTAATCATTTAGAATTTAGTGCATATACTTACAGTTTATGTTGATTCACAACTCTTACACTTTGATTTTTTCAATTCTTTGCCATACGTGAAAATATAATCGTACTCAGAATTTCGTTTATGAGTATGTGTAATTATTTCAATATTAAATAATACAATTATTATTATAGTAAGTAATATTAATGTGTAATAATAAAGAATATAATTATAATATCTGATAACGCGATATCCAATAACAGCAATAACGTTATTACCTACAATCGACGCAAAGACGCAACCACGAATACCTCCTAGTATACATTCAAAGATACCAAGATCTACCTTTCTTCTTTCGTAGTCACTAACTAGTAATCAGGGCGGAGAAAATAAGATCATCTATTTATAAAATATTTTCGGCATCTTCTTTAGTCAATAATTATTTCATTTGAATATTTATACTCTGTAATGAGTATCAGTATTGACCAGCTATATTTAGTGTACAGACTACGTATAATCAATTACAGTCGAGTTTCAAAAACTCAAACCTCGACAACCCGAATTTTTTTCTTGACCTTTGAAGTGTTTTTAAGACGTGATTGAGGTATATTTCTCGAAAAATACATAAGTCGAATTTTTTTTTTATTCCCTTTGAAATTCGAGTAATCGACACTCGACTGTATTATTATATTATTAGTCATATCATGGGTGCTTCACTTCTTAAAATTCGTTGAAAAATAGCAGCATGGACCATAAATTGCAAATTATATTATATGTTTTAGGCTAAAGTAGTATGGTTTTTATTTTCCATAGGTGTACATAGTATAAAATATTCTTGGAAAAATAAAAATTAAATAATAAATTATGTGAAAAACAACGCACAATAGTATAACTTCTTTGATCAATTTACTTATAAATAAAAAGTTATAACCGAAAAAAATTGAACTTTAAAAATTGGGTTTTGGTTTTGGTTTGGTTTATAAACATTTGAAAAAATGGTTTTAGTTTAGGTTCCTGTTCATAATTAACACAAGGTTCCCGGTTCTATAACAGGCCATTTTCGGTCCGGTTACATTCCCAGACCGTAATACGCGTAATGCGTATCGTACCTATAAAACGCGTTTCATACACAATTGGTGCCAACGACGGATAACCATGCGTCAAAAACAAAAAAAAATAATCATCTCAATCTCGAAGTTTTCCTGAAAATCTTTTTTTACATATTTGTATTGATACTTAAAGTTTCGTGTATGCATTTCGTTGAATACGAACAAAATATTATATAAATATGCTGTGGAAGTACACGGAACAATATTATTTTACCATTTCTAATTTTGCTATGATAACATTTTTACAGCGGACAATATTTTTTATACTCTTCCTAAAATATGTTGATCAAATATCAAAATCACTTGAAACACATTTTATACTCGCAGAGGGATGAAACGTAGGTATTGATTTGCACATTAATACATGATTGAAATTCATCGAAATGACAAGTTGATATAAATATAATATAATATTATATGCAATAACACGCGTTTTCTTGGGGAGCGTGTTTGATCCTGGAACGATGCTTTCGACTGATTTTTCACTAAAAAATCAGTGGAGGGAATGGCGGTCGATTTCTGCGCGTAGAAGAGTCTTGCACGGGGTGGGTTTTAGCGAGTGTTCATATAACCACAGTAGTGTTGTATGATTTAATAATATTAAAGTGTGTGTGTAGCCAGTTTTTGAGCTTACACACATTTCGTTAAGTTATAATATTATGTATTATATACTACATTATATTATTATAATCTAAATTTGAAGAATTTGCTGAAAACGTTTTTGGCAAACCCTCGGTCGCACGAACCTACCCACCGACTACTCTTTAGCAACCGACGCCATCACCTCCACCTCTCGCCTTTTCCCATGGGAATAACTGAATCTTTGACCTTTCTGAAATCCCCTTTCCACGCCCCCCCCCCCCCCTACTGATGGCGTTGACTCGCGAACCGTTAATGTGCTAAACCTGCAACACTTTGCGCCACCACCGCCGCATTGAGAAATTTACATATTATAGCGACTATATGATATTATTTTACTAACACAAAAATACGACTCACGAAGTGACTTGATGCCCATCGCACACATATAAACGGTGTAATGACGTATCGGAAATTCAACCAAGTGAGATGGGACGAGATCATTGTTTAATGCAGCTCTCACCCTCTCGGTTTTCTCGAACGTAATCGACTTATTGAATCGACTTTCAATAGTCATTAACACGAGTTTGTTCGTATTGCTTAAAGCTAATTTAACGATTCGATTACTTTGATACGCCATTTTGTATATCTACGCGCACTAAATACACAGCGACTGATCTCGGAGAAACGTGCGAGAAAGAGTGAGACGAATCGTATTCGTGTTAGAGATGTACTATAATAATATGTGTATTATAGCGTGGCTGTAATATTAATACAGTTATACGCATAATCGTTAAAAAATAAACAATATAATATACTTATACCGTCGAACGATTCTACCTGCTAATTTCTTATTTCATTAATACATTTAAATAATAAAAAATATGTGATACGTGAACAATTAACAGTTGTTAAAAGATGCACCACTAGATCTAAGACGAGAAACTATGTTGCAATACTTTCGATTTAGTTGTATCCTTATTGTCATTCTTATCGATATTAATATTATTCTATAATCTTTGGCCGGCGTGGTGTATAGACAATTCTGATACATCGGCGTGGGTGTTATCTCTGTGACGGTATTCCGTTCTGTTTCGTTAACGATAACGCACTAGTTAACTAAAATGTACAAACCAACATGTGCGATTACTGTTAAATCTGGTAAACGACAGAAAATGCGTGGATTTTCACTGTGCGATATTACGGATTTGGTACTTATATTATTGTTATTATTATTATTATTATTATCGTAACGCTATTTCGACGTTTGGTGAATCGTAATAGAAAAAATTGATTCGATTAGGAGACAATGATAATCCTATAATTTATTGATTTTTTCTACCATCCATGGACCCTAAATTAAATATTTTATTCGTATAACTTTTATTTATTTGTTTTATCACAAATTTATTATAAAAATACAGATTGGTTAATATATTATTATTTACATTTTTACTACTATATTAGCACTATAGTTTAGGCGATCGCGTGAGTTACACGCAAAACAATACGCAAATGTCCGGTTTTCTTCAAAAAAGTACAGAAAATGCAAATAATATTTTATAAACATCTACGGAGGACATAATAATATCATGTACTCGATAATCGGGTTCGGATTAAAATGTGTAATTACGAGTATTTCGAGTCAAAGGCAAAATCGAAAAACAATTTTGAAAGAGGTTTAACATACTGTGAAAACTTTTAAATCGAGTCACAATATATTATAGTACCCATAAATTATAATATATAATATTATAATATATTGTGCTGCCTGTTGAATAGATGCGGGCGGTGACGTATTTACGCATATATATCATATTATTATATTACGTAAGCACATAGAATTTAGTCTGGTTATGATGTCGGTGGAAAACCGTATACCTTACAGTTTGCTTTGAATCTGTTAAATTATAATTGTAGTTGGCTTGGAAATTAGGATTTATATCGGTGATATAATGCCGTTCGTTTTTATTCGATGTTGATATCTATGCAAAATATCCTTTTTCACCACCATATTTCTTTGAAATTTAATTGACTTGGTATGATAAATAATGTGGGTGTATTTGTGTTTTGTGAACGTGTATTGTTTGAAATAATTGTCTTTCTATCATTTTTTTTTTTTTTAACAATATTAAATGTTATACTACATAAATATTTAAGTAAATACAGCTAAAATAAAAATAAATAAATAATAGCGTTGCATCAAAAATTTATTTATTTTCAACAAACACCGCTCTTATTATTAAAAAAAAAAAAAAAAAAAAAAAAAAAAAAAAAAAAAAACAATAGTATAAATTGAATAGTACCTATTTATCGAAGTGTGTTTAATTTAGCACGAAAGTCGCGCATCGAAAAGTCGTGTGTATTGTTACAATTATTGCACAATGCTCAATATGTATTGATGTTGTTTATGCATAAAAAAACCTTTTAAATCAAGGGCTTTAGAAAAAAAAATCTATTGAAACATCAATTCATTTGTTTTATAGAATCCAATAACTTTATATATTCTACAAAAATCCATATGACGAATGATTTTAAAATATTATTACGGCGTGTCTTGCGTACACCTACATTAAACACGACCACTTTGAATATCACGTTATTATATCGGAAATAAATAGGTTATCGATGACCACTTCAACATTGCATAAGATGTACACTGATACAACACAAACAGGTGTTGTAAAAATTAATTTAGAGATTGCTGCAGATTAATTATGGTTTGCCACTGAAGATACCGGACAAGTTAGTTCGTTATAACCCTAGTTTTGATAATAACACTTTTCTGACCAGACTGCCACCCGATGGAGATGAAACGGATTCAAGGGAAAATGCATTAGGTGAGCCGGGAGACGGAAAAGTCATTACTAAATAAATGTTTCATCTCGATGGATTTAATTACAATTTGACCAATGTCATAACTCGCAAGAGCTGGGAGGAGGGGGATGGTGGACGATCATTTGAAGAGACATAAAAAAATATAATAATTCGGTATCCGTCTATTGACAATAATAGTCTAGACACACCGGCACCACATACACTGCCAACTATAAGGGTTTATGTATTAAAGAAGATAGGATATTGTAGATATATTTTTAGACATGACATAAGCTTGGAAATAAGTCTTTACCCGATGACAACGATAAGTATGATGTGATTCGGTGCTCGAATCCTTTTATTGATACATAAAATGCACCATATACATAATAATAATATACATTTATTATTACACATAGGTTAAGTCGAATATTATAATAAACACATCTTGAAATCGAAAACTTGTTTTTTTGATGAACATGATATATTATAATGAACGTTCGCGAGTCCACTGATTTATGCAAACAGTATAATATTATTTTATCATTATAATATATGATTTATAATAAATCAAACTATTAAAATTATTTAAAATTATTAACAAAATAATAATATATTAGCACTTTAATATTGAAATCGTTGTACACAATACACGATGGGTAAAATATTGTAATAAATTGTAATATTTGCGAATGTTTTGGAATCGTCTCGAATTAATTATTATTCGTGATGCAATAATTGTCACGAAAATAATAAATTATACCTAATACCTATCCAGTCCCATTATGACGTGGTCTTACCAAAGTATATTACATTGTGTGTAATGCGAACTGTCATTGTTTATGTTTCAGAAAGACGATGTCAAAGAGAATGTTACATCCAGTGAGATGACGTTCGTGCCCTCGACAGACGACAACGGAAAGTCAATAACCTGTAGAGCGGAAAATCCTCAAGTACCTAAAATGGCTCTTGAAGACAATTTTATACTGAAAGTCGTCTGTGAGTCGTCTTATAATGGTTTTTAATTTTATTTAATAAAAGTGATATCTATTTATTTGCAACAAAACAAAATATAATGATAGTAAAACATTATAAATAAAAACAAGTTGCAAGCCCGTTTTATTTCATAATAATATTGTAAACTGCGTTTATGGTATAAAACTATACAATATAATATAAATGTGAAAATGGAAAGCTTTGTCACGCATATTCTCTGAAACTCATCAGATTATATTGATTCTTTTTTTTTAAACAAAAGAGTAAATCCTAAAGCAGATTTTAGGTTTAATTTCAATTCTATAAGTTAATTGGATATTGGAGAATTTTGGAAAAACTGAAAGTGGTTTTTTTTCGATGGGGTTTATGTATAATCTCTATTTGTTTTAGATTGCTATTAATTACATATTTTATTGCTATTGTGATTTGTTGAAATATAGGATAGTAAACATTTTTTTACAAATAAATTTTAAAAAAATCTTTGGTACGGGCTACTATTGCAATGTTTTTCGTGTACCTACTTAATTATGATTTCACTCACTTACGCACCATATGAGGTCCACACACGGGATTGCTCACCTGCTAATATACTGCTCGCATATTGTCAGTGATCTGATGCACTGAACTGCCTACCTAGGTGGCTTAGATGCACGTAAATCACTTGAGGTTAATCTTAACTTAATATTTGGTTCAGACAACGCTGAGCGCGACAGCTAGTATTATATAAACGCCATAAACATAGAATATAATAACATATTATATTATGTTATAATATTACATACCTACATATTCACAATGACAAGATTATTGTCTCAACACGTCTATTCAAGTTTCACATTAGTAAACACTTTAATGGTGATACATGTATTACGATGCTATGGTGAAATAATTATTATTATCGCACCACATCAGTTTAGATAATCATTGTGGAGTTCCAAACTGTCAGCTATGAGTTAAAATTAATTACGAATTTAAACCAATTAGTTATTCGCTATTATTTTATAATAATGATTGTTAACGTATTTTTATAATTTATGACATCAAAAACATAAGAATTATGTTATCGTTATAGATACTTGGAAAAAAAATCCAGGAAATTATGAGCAATCTTTCGAACAATAAGGCACTGTAAATATATTTTGTTTCTAAAATTATTATGAATTTAAGGGGGTTAAATGTTTTACAAATTTAAAATATTTTATTTACCTTTATAATTAATGTCATCAACATTTTTAAACTACTACAGTTTTTGTATTCTTATTTTTGAGGTGGATTCTAAATTTACAAAAGTGTAGTATTTTACATTTTTACAAACTATATTATGTTTTTTTAAAAATACTTCACTAAATATATAAAGCCATAAATGCAGATGTATTCATGGTATTTTAATATTTGATACCATATTTTTTTACTACGGCTTTAATTAAAATTTAATAATATACATTACACATACATGTTATAAAACATAATATAATGCGCTATAGGCAATAATGTGATAAAGTTGTAAAAAAATAAAATAATTAATACTAATAAAATGAATACTAATTATACCAAGTTTGTTGTTTGTAGAATCTTGGTATAGATTATTAGTATTATTAAAAAAAAAAAAAACAAATTATCAAATAAAATCAACGTTATACTAAGAAAAAACACGAGTCAAATCATTTTTTTTTAGATGTGGTGCTTTAGTATATATACATATACAAAACCTAATAATATAAGCTAGATCGTTACATCAATAGAATATTAGATTAAAAAATATTAGAGCAATTCATTGAACTAAGGTCAATAATTGATTGTATAAAAAGATTGCAATGATTAAGTATTTTGATTATATTTTAAGTAATAGTAGTGCCATACGACTAATTCTTTAAATGGATCATATCAGAAAGAAAAGGACAATCAATAAAATATTTTTTATTTTTCGTATCACAAATTTGCAAGGGGTTCGACCGAAAATATGTAGATATTAATAAGAAAATAGAGGACAGAAAGAATGAAAAGAGTAGTCAGTCAAAAACAGTCTGTAGACTGATATACTAAAGATTAAATACTAAACAAAAATAAGAAAAAAACACTACGTAAACCTTTTTTTATTAAGGTAACTCATAAATATATATCATCGAATTGATAGGCAATAAATGTTTTCTATTCGAAGGCAATTTATTAGAGTAAAAAAATGTATTACATAGATACGTATATCATGATATGGTTTCGTATATCTGAGTTATAATCCATAATTTAGGGTATTAAAGTGATTCTTTTTTTTTAATAGGATGGAGGGTGAAACCCTATGTATTTCCCTCTAAATACCCCATTGCATTAACCTATTATATTGATGTTTAAACGACGTCGCTGTCGGAGTGGATATATAAAGAAGTTTATTATACGAATAATTACCCGTTAATACGTATTTGCACAACGAAATTAAAACGTGACCAGAATTCGAAGAAGGGTCTAAATTTATATAAAACGTCGACCACGAAAGAGAAATATTTATTTATATATAACGATAGAGAGAGAAAGATAAAAATTAAGCAAAGAAGAATTTGCTGACGAATTGTAATTACCTGTATGATATTTTTTTATTAATATTTAGGTATTGATTGTAACATTAAGAAAAAAGAAAAAATTGAAAAAATATTGACTGATTTACAAAATGAATGACTTTTTTTTTCAATACCCTGGATCGTATACATTTTTCAAGTATATAAAAGTATTGATTAGTGATATTCTATGAAATTATAAATTGACAAAGCACTAAGTAGTTACAAGTTCGGTGTCAAATATATACGTTAACTCGATAACTTATTCGTTAATTTCGTGCACTACGTTAGAGACTAGTGACTAGTGTTAAATCAATTCAGTGGCGTGGCAAAGTGAAATATTTTATCGGGCAATTCATTTTTTGAATGACTTACCATCATTTGACTCCTATGCAGTACTCGTGTGATATGTACAACATGTACAACAAAAATGTAACACTTTATTTTGAATGCTGTAATTGAAGTATTAATTACTATTAAGTTACACCTAGTAATTGATGTTAAGTTCATGTAATTATCTAACTCATACAATCGCCCACCCCTATAAAGTTATCGGGCAACTGCCCTTCAAAATTACAGTAAACACGCTACTGAATCAATTGTGCTATTTGTTTTTTGTTAATTTACTGTACAGCAACGTGCCTACGGCATAAATATTTCAGTCATTAGGTATTAAAATTGACATCGTAGTCGTTAATTCGTCACTCGTTTTATACGTCAGTCATATATGAATATAAACTATAATTTCTAGTATGTGTTAATATACCTAATTTAATGGGACTCTAAATAAAAATGTTATGGTTATTTAGTCTGAAATATTAATATAAAGCAATCAGAATTTGTCGTTATTTCTCAATATACCTATAACTTACTGCGGTATGCAGTCATTAACACTGTGCAAGACGATGGATACATCGTATGTATTGGAATTTTAACGAAGTGCATTTCAAAAATCGATTTTCGGTACGTAACTAGGTTATAAAAAAATAAAAAAAGGTATAATTGAACCCAAGTAGCCTATGACTTGTTTTTAACCTTTTTGATCCGGACGCAACTTTTATATTAAATAAATTCTAGGACGCGAGTTAGTAGAGAATTATGCACCGATTTTGGACATAGTCCAACATTTCAGGGACTCCGCAGTGGTGGTTATTTTTTTTTTCCGGACTGTAGATGTAGTATTGTTGTCTGAATCGGATCTTGACAACTCCTCGGATATCAGTATTCGACTGTAGATAATATAACATGACATATTGAACTAAAAACAAGTTTTCCGGTGAGGTAAATAATAATAAATCATATTCCACCTCTGCCATCTATAATTCAACATGTCATCTACACATAATAATCATTATCTATGCAGACATGATACAAAAAAAAAAAAAAAAATAATAAAAAATATATTACGATTTACAACCCGCACAGCAGGCACTGCAATATTCTTAGTGCGACCACTAAATACATTATATTATATAACTGCAGCAAACGAGTTTTTTTTACACTTACCACGAGCAGGTATAAACCGTCGCCACCGCCGCCACCGCCGTCGTATACGGTTTCGGGGTGAATAACTTTGAAAAGTTTTTCGATTTGTTTTACTTTCAGACGCGTATTCGAATACTTTTAGTAGGTACATGATATAGCGACGTGCTGTTATTTTGAATTTAGATTTAAACGTTCAGTTTATTTTAAATATTTTATCGACGAGAATATAATATTATTTTTTTTTTTTATTTTAAATACCCGTGTACATTCGTTAATTCGGGTTAACTCGCGGTGAACATAATTAATACAACATTTCGTTTAATCATGATACGCAGGTACACATGTGCTACACATGTCATGTTTGTTTAGCGAAATGAATTACCCACGCTGTATCTACCTATATATTATATATGACTACATAATATAGTAGATAATATTATTATGTAAATGTTTTATGTGTACGTTATTTGTATTGAATTTAATTAATTATAAAAAAAAAAAATCATACGTGTATTTAAGGATGTTTTTTTCATGACGAACATATGCGAATACATTTACATTTTTTACTACCGACTCGTTATTTAAAATTTAGAAATATAAATATACATAATATATTATCTATAATATATTCATTATGTAGGTTTTTAGATTTCGAGCGGAGCGATGATTATATTGATTTTACAATGATATTGTATGTTTTTTGTGTCTATCGTCGCCTTTTGAAGCAGTGAAAATGTTTCGATTTTTTATTTCAGCATCTCTTCCGGTAGGAATGATAATCTAGTTGGTACTTTTTTGGAGAGTCAAATGTAAAAAAATTCCAAGTAGTTTTCAGAAGTGTTGGGAAAAACAAAAAAAAAAATTAAGGAAAATTACAACAATTATAAGTGTCTTTGGGCACAAAAAAAAACACATACACACATTACTGTAAAACTGATAGAGAATCCAAAATTGGAAATACCCAGGTTATCATTATCGATAATTATACAATTATTTTAATATTATATGAAGTTAAACATATTTCTAATGATTGTAATTCCACCTCACGTAATAATACGAATTAGGAAAATATATTCGTGAAAATAAAAAATATGAAATAAAATTTAAATCGTATTTTTCTGGATCACGATGTAATTATACGCATTATTTCTTAATTATAAATGCATATCTCAAAGATATTTAGTGCGCTATAATTAAAAGCTTAGCATATTTTTATTACTAAAATCCCAGAAGTATGTTTACCGTTAACCGACTATACCTACTGTTATTATTTATCTCGTTATCCCGTGACTATAATCGCCTCGGTATGCTGTCTCGGTACATTATTATACCTCTATATTATAATATAGTGTTTGCAAACATTTCCGGAAAGAAACATATTATTACACGATTCGAGTCTGGGAATTTTCCTCGGAAAGTTTTGTACCGTTCAACGGGATTGGTGTCCAACTTTTTTGTAAATTCGCGCGATAAGTTCGTCGTCGTGAACGTTTTAATTTTCACTCCGACCTATATATATATCCGATCGTCTCGCGAAAACTGTTGCGGCTTCACTTGCAGACTTACATTATAGAAAAACAGCTTATATTAGTAAAAACAGAACGGATATCATCAATTACCCATCAGACATGCTCGATATAGGTAGTGTTGTTATTAAGGGTATCGCATGCGGCATACATATTTTTCAAACGTTTTAGACACCAATAAGCGGTTGTAAATTGCATATACTTTGCAATGTCCGATTTAAATTTTTTAGTATTTATATATATGTGTTCTTTGACAAAATATCTAAAATATTTATGAAATCGATTTAAAGTTTTTTATATTAAAAAAAATCATAAAATCAAGATATTGTTTTTTAAATTCCGTGAAATAATTGCATTGAATTTGTATTTATTTTGTGTACATCAGGTTTTAAACGGAAAAATTGATTTCTAAATAGCCTAGTCTAAAACCGTTTTCTGAAATCACAATCGAACTTCAGAAAGTTTATTTAATTTGCTACCGCTTTTAGTAGTTTTTTTGTTATAAAAACAAATTATATATTTTATTTTTTGTGAAGACGCATTGAAATGTGCACGCACGTGCGAGAGTTAAAAGCGGCAACGATTTACATACACTAATTTCCATTTACTACTCACACATTGACACAGCCAAAATTTACGAGTCGTGTAAATCGGCTAAATATTATTCCTTAAAATGCGCTACGTTCCGATGCCCCCAAAGTAAAATAACTGTTTATTATCATTCTGGACGTAAACGTCAAACATTTCGTTGACGCTCGCGCATTGACATGTGACTATCATAGCCACAGATCAAATAAAAATTATTTATTAGTTATGTATTTAACCTGTGCTATAACCATCTAAGCCCACCCGCTATGTCATTTTTCCAGTGTCCTACGCGCGTTGATTCGTATAATATATTATTCCGACGTCGCACTTCGTTACGATTATCATCGTTAACCTTCGGTTTTCCACCTTTTTACACCTGTCCACTGATTGTTCATCAACACAGCTGCACGATAAAAAAAAAAAAGCATGAATGCAATTCGACGGATTCGGACTTGTAAGTCGAGACTGTACGAAATCGGTAGTCTGTGGTCAGCATTCGCGCGATCGTTCGTCCTGTGCAATGGTCTGCGGTAGTGGGTACTGCACATATGTTATTATTATCAGTACGTTCCAAATGATAATCACGATTTGGCCCAATGCACAATAATTTTTATTGGACTCTGAATCCTCATACAAACTTTAAAAATAATTTAACTGCCATCTAATTGCAATATAATAGTTTTATATTTTATTAAAAAATAATTTATTGCTTTGAAACCATTTGTAATTGTAATTATTTAAAAAATAAAAATTATAACCAACAAGTAGTATATTGTTTATACATTGAATGCTGGCTTCTTCAACGAACCAAAAAATAAACGATCTATGGATGTTGATGGCTTACCTGAGATCAAAATTCAGTATATAAAATACTCGTTCACACTTAATTTGTGTGCACGAAGTGCATATAAGAACGTATTTGAATTATATGCAAAATGTGTTGAATAAACCAGACGTTGTGCTTTATTCTAAAATTATTTTAAAAATCACACTTTAAATGATTTCATTATACGTTTTCCATATTTTGGCGATGGGCCCCAAATATTAAAAAATACCCTTGGGTCCCCGAGTGGCCTAGACCGACACTGATTATTATGATGCGTTTGTCTTATTAGACATAATAATTTGAAAACATGATCCGTACATAAAAATAATATAATTTTAATATTTTACAGACATCGCGATGATAATAATAGTAATATATCGTAGGCGTCGATACTTAAACGAATGCGAATGACATATAGTTTTAGTACCCACCAGTTAAATAATATGCGCATTATTAAGTAATATATAATCGCAGGGTGCGTTATGGTATGACGTATAACCGGATATGACAATGCGTCGCCGACCTATATTCGACTTGTATGCATATCGTGGTAACAATAATCACGGGTACGATATTTTCGAACTGGGAGGAGGGGTTTATTATTTTATTTATAATTAGGTTATCTAGTGAATAATTAAAAATGTATTTTTTTTAAATCAATCGGTAATAATCACTATTATCACGAGTTCGACATTAGTAAATATGTGGGTGCATTTTATTTTTCGATTTTCCATCGCTTTTGTGCTTTGTTTGTTCAAACGGTTTTTGAAACGCGAGATTGGATTGTTTTTCATTTTTAAAAATGATATCGTAATGATGCTTGCACAATGTTAAACAAGTACAAATAATAATTTTTAAAAACGCCACGCATGTTAGTCTGAGAATGTAATTCGTATTAATATGTAAAAAACGACATTGGTCCATACTCGTAGTAGTAACTGTAGCAAGTTACCAACAGGAAAATGAAAACTCGTATTAAGTGCTCTGCGTATTACATGATCGACATGTGGTGATGATAAGACGCGACATTATAATAATAATAATATGTACGTCATTATAATATTATTGTACGGATAAATCGGTAAACCCACTGTAACCACAAACTGTATTGCATATTATGACTATCATACGAAACGGTTTAAAAAAAAAAAAAAAAAATTGATGACAATTATATTATAATATTATTAATGTTATGTCGCATTCGAGATAGTAAGTTTCGTGATGTTCGCATCGCTTTCGTTCGCTCGATCCTCCGTGAAAAATCATTTATAATAATAATAATATTAATAACGACATTCGCTCACCGGCGGTCGTCGGGTGTGCATTACGGGTATTGCATATTATAATCATTTTATTGTGTACATCACGCGTGCACTTCTTCCGAATGTGAATATAATACGTTCACATAATATATTATATTGTAATAATATGTATATTATATTATTATTATTATGTTATGATGCACACCTATCACGTAGAACGGATTGTAAGTGCGTCGCTCGCGCACATCCGGACGCAAAGCGTATATTACGTCGACGAAGTATTTTCTCTCGACTAGGTGCTGCTCTCGATTTTTTTCCCTCCATTTTATTCGAAGCGAAATTTATATATTTTATACACTTATATTATTTATAATATAGGTAATGTGTACGAAATAATAATAATATGTTCGACGTTTTCACTCAAAACTGTCACATCTGCTGACGGTAGTAATATATTATTATTATATTATTATTGTTATTATTATTATTACCTCGACGAAACGCGCTCTCCGCGAAAAACGCATAGGTACACAATTTATAATAATATATTATATAATGTACAATATTATATACACAATGTTGTACATACACTACACTCGGGAGATTGATGGAATAACGCGATCAGTTCCTATATATTATTATTATTATTATTATAAGGTGAAACGTAGAGCCGTATATACACTGTATAATAAAGTTGTTGTAGTATCGACGACCTTTTTTTTATATTCCATAATATTATATTATATTCGTTCCCTCTCTAACTCTGCGGGTTAATTTGCCGCGACAGAAAACAGCAATGTACCTACATGTGTTTCAAGTAAGCACGAGGCTTTGCGTATTAAATTTGATACGACCTATATTTTAATAATATTTATAATCGAACAATAATTATTATTATCGTTTAATCGTATCAAAAAAAAAAGTTTAAAAATAAACGATTCGTTTTAAGAAATCTTTGAACGTGATTTACAATCACCCTCGCAGTTGATATTTTTTCCAATCTCCTTGTAATTTTCAGAGAAAATTTAAACGTTTAACTAGTTGTTGTACGATTTAAACACATTTGTCTGTACATTTTATAAAATTTTATTAGAATACAATTTTATGAAATAAATAAAAAAAAAATATATTTTTTCCCTTATACTAATTTGTGTATTTGTTTTTTTAATCAATCAATAGTATTTATTTTCTTCATTAAATATAAATCAAATTAAATTCAATGTTTTAAATTAGTTATATCTTATTTAATAACGTGAAATATGAATTACTTATTATACAATATATATATGCTTATTAAGAAATTGGATGTTAATAACATTTTAAAAAAAAGAATACAAACATTTGTTGAAATCGTACAATAACTAGTTAATTGTTCATATTTTCTATACAAATTGCAAGGAGATTGGTTACACTGTAATAGCGGAACATTTTCACTTAAACTTTTTTTCATCTTCTGTACAAATAGAACCAGAAGCTCTAAATACATATTACTCCCGTGGCTCATAAGTCACAAAGAACTATTCCTGCATAGTAATTTTTTAAGCATTATTTGAACTATTAGTACCCAAAGACAAGGCTGGGCAAGTTGACGATTCTTTTAAACTCGTTTAGTTAAGTTGAATAAGAAAAATAAGTTATGTTTTGTTAAAAGTTGACTGATATATTTTTTTATAACTTCGTTAAGTTAAAAATTAATGAATAAAATAAATTAACTTCATTAAAAATGCAATAACTTTTGAATCGGTAAGAAAAATAAGTTACCTACAAAATTAATGATGAACACTAAACGTCTTGAATAATATTAATCAAAATACTGCACAATGCACGTTATACATCCGCGGGCCACAAAACTGTACCAAAAATCAAATTAATAATAATAATCGCGGAGTACACCACTGAACATAGATATAATATGAATCAGAAATTTAACAAAAGTTTTCGAAATTAATTTTTTTTCCCGTGAGTTAATTTTATAATTTCAAGTAATAACATTTTTCTTGGTGTGTGTGTGCTAATAAATGTAATGTCTAATGAATATTGAAAAATAGAAAACGAATTAATTGCACGAACGTACTACTATTACAAATTATACGAATAAATAATAAATATAAATTATTAATTTATTTTATATTATATCACTATAAAATATACTTGTTTAATAATATGTCCAATATATTAATAAAAAATATGTAAATGTAAATCTCCCGTATTTGATAACATAACTGCTAAAGTACTTAAAAAAATCGCGCCTGTAATTATTAAACCATTATCGTACCTAATTAACCTTAATCTTAAAACAGGCATTTATCCAAAAATTCACAAACAATCTATCATTTATTCCTATTTTTAAGCAGGTGAAATCACGAATAATTCTAACTACCGTCCTATTGCATTAATATCAAATTTAAGTAAAATATTTGAGATGCTCGGGAAAAAACAACTCCAATATTTCCTAAACATAAAGAATTTTATTAATTGTAATCAATATGGTTTTAGGAAAAATATGGGTACTCACAATGCATTTACCTCATTCTCTAGTCTAATCTATGAGGCACTTGATCAAGGTGACAAATGCTTGGTTATATTTGTTGATATTGTCAAAGCATTTAACTCTGTTTCTCATGACATACTAATACATAAGTTGCATTAGCTGTTAGGCAAATTTAAATTTTTAGACTGGTTTAAATCTTATTTATCAGAGCGAACTCAAGTTGTTAGAATTAATGATTCGATTAGTAATATAAAATGTACTACTGATGGAGTACCTCAAAGTACTATACTTGGGCCTATACCAATTTCTATTTATATTAATGATTTACTTGAGCTAGAACTAGCATGTAAAATTATATCTTATGCAGACGATACTGCTATTTTTTTTAGGCAAGAGATTCAACTGACCTAGAGTCATCTGCTATAAAATATTTTATTACAGTTAACATTTGGTTTGCTAATAATTATCTTTCTTGTAATTCAAGCAAAATTGTTTTCATGATATTTGCTTTATCCAATGTTTCTATGCCTTAAATAATTACATTAGAAAATCACTCAACTAAATGTCTAGGCAATTAAAATTACAACTCTGATTGTTTTAAATTAAATCGTGTTTGTAAAAATAAATATTTATGAATTATTTTTGAAGATATGAAATGAAAAACACAAATAAATGTAAATACAAAAAGGTTAAGGAAGCTTTTTTATGTGTTTAAAGAATTAAATATGATATTAGATTTACCCACTTTACGTAATGTATATTTTGCTCTGGTTCAGTCGGTTTTGTCATATAGTACTATGGGGGTCAGCCTACCCATCTGCTATTGAATCATTAAAAGTTATACATAGAAACTCGATAAGAACCGCATTAAGAGGCTACAATACTATAAAAACGTCACAACTATTTGATATTCTCAATGTATTTAATATAAATCAAATTCATGATTATTGTTTAATCACTCAATTGCATACAGATATACACGATCAGAGTAATAATACTTGCTTAATTAAAATTACTGAAGGAAGAAGAAAAGGATATCTTAAGATACCCAAATACAAAACTACAGCTTTGCAGAATTATTACATTCATAGAACCATATTAATATTTAATAAACTCCTTAAAAATTTCAATTAATAATTGACAAAAAACTATTTAAACCTAAGGTTATACAAATTATATTTCAAAGACGCAATTACTGATTATTATTACTAGAAATATTGATTATTATTATTAGGTATTATTGTATATATATTTTTTTCTTCCTACTCCTATTTAATCAATCTCTAATTAATTGTAATGTCATGTAATCATGTTGTTATTCCTAGATTTTATAATATTTAAATAACCAAATTTGTTTTTGTTATAATATTTATGTTGGGAGACCCCCCTCTTATCACAAGCTTACTTAATGAGAGGGGTAATCAATTCTTATACATACTGTAAGTTTAAATAGTTATATTTTATTAACTTTGTCGAGTTGAAAAATAAATAAATAAATTTATAACGATAACATTTTAATTTTATGTTTATACCATTGAGTATAGATAAACTGGTACATATACTTATGCTTAATGATTATACTTATAAATAACGGCTGATATCCAATATCACAATATAGTTCGTATTGTATTTACTATATCTATATTCTATATAGTCTATATATAGTCTATATATATATATATATATAAATATCTTTATAACATTAAGTACAGGCACAATCAATTAACTATTACCTACTCACTAACTACTATATTTATATTAGGTATACTAGCCATTAGTTATCGGCTATCTACAAAATACTTTTATGCGTACATCAAACTCAGACCAGAAATATTAAAACATTTTACCATTAAAGAGATTTTTCAATGTTTTTTGTCTAGTATTGGACATTTCTAATAATATCTAATATTAAACCAACGAAATGAAATATTAACTGCTTATATAAAATGTAACTTTATTTCAATAAATCTGTATAAAATTAACTTAAAGTTAACACGTTAAATATATTTAAAATGTAACTTATTAAGTTAAAAATTAATTTCAAAAAAAGAAGTAACTGGTTATTTAACTTAATTTAAATTTTTAACTAGTTAATATCCAGTCTCACGGCCAAAGGCATATATACTGATTGGATGGACAAAAAAATGTTATGTTTATGTTTTTGCGGTAGCTCTCCCGAACTTTGGGACTTGAGAGTATCGAATCCCCGGAAATCTTCGGGAATATTACAGTTGCAGTTTTCAATTACAATTAGTAGTTAAGTACGGTCAAATTACGATAATATAACTACAACATTCAAATAAAATTACGCGTAGGTACATTTACTTACGGTTATCGTTGCGTACGCATTGGCATAACTCGAATAAATTTATCGCGAATCAATACAGTCACAATATAATAACATGATATAATATTTTAATGTCAAATAATATCTTGCTCGGTAAACATTTCTACTTCGCAAAGTCAGTTGTACTCTTACTAATCTTAATATTCATTGACGCGTTTTACAGTGGTTTTACGGCGATAACATTATTATTTTGATATTCTAACGTTGCACTTTATAGACCGTGTAAAAAACTATACTGCCTACCTACCTATCGGATCGTCACATTCCGCGTAAACGTCGACCGAATAATATTGTTCACATGCGTCGTTTGCCATATTATTATAATATTATATGGGCATTACAATATTGAGTTTTTCGAAAATAAGACACACACGTGGCTTCCGTTTGTTCGAGTGGTGATGATAAACAGCTCGGGAATGAAACACGACTGTGGAGCTGATAATATCATTAAATGAAGGGGAAAAATGAGAGACTTTAAGCGCACACGGACAAATAACGCGATAAAAACGTTCATCAATCGCTTTGCCAAAGATTCGTCGCACACGCTGTTTGCACGCACTCGTTTGCATACACCCTCAGATATAATATATTATAATATAGAC
This sequence comes from Pentalonia nigronervosa, assembly GCA_014851325.1. Classification (NCBI taxonomy): domain Eukaryota; kingdom Metazoa; phylum Arthropoda; class Insecta; order Hemiptera; family Aphididae; genus Pentalonia; species Pentalonia nigronervosa. Next base: position 17,541 of record JACXSJ010000539.1, on the reverse strand, counting down.
ACATGTGCTTTTATACATTATGCTTGGGACTTGTATAGATACGCTGTCGATATGTTTTTAATAACGAGATTTTCGTGTCTCAGGCATTACCGCCGCCGCCGATCGAGCCTTCAATGCGATTATTATATAATGTGTTGGATATTGCGCACACCATCAAAAATTTGTCGACGGCCATAAATTATGCGCGTACTTTACCGCGTTATACCGATGAGTTTGTATTGCGAATTTTGAAGCCACGGTCGGTGGGTATGATTTTAAAATTGACGAGCGCAACCGAAGTCTTATTTTATTTCCATATATGTATTAAGACAACAATGATAATATTATGTGCTCTCCATCTGCGTATACGTATTTGAAAAATTGCATTTTACTACTACAGATAACCGATACTATAATATTATATAGTGTCATCGTTGTCGATATGGGTGTATTTCAAATCTATTACATCCGTGAAACGGTCTTAATCTGAGCTCCGATTCTATAGAACACGTCAAGTAGTCGAGGTTTAGGTGAATCAGCGTTCGCTAAAATTTCTTGTTATCGTTCTTCGGTTTTCTAAAAAATTAAACGGAACTTTTAATGAGTTTCCTAAACAATAAACTACTGCTTATTGACTTAAATGTGTTTAACCGTCTATAATATAGTGCAACGGAGTCTGAGTTTTTTCGTAAATTTTTTAAACAAATATCAAAACAATATACTATTTTAGTTTAGGTATATTTCTTAACGATACCTATCCTCGGAATCCAAAAGAGATGGGAAATAATGAGAATTCCTAAATAACCGCGTATACTTATAAAACGAAAACTAAAATTTAACAATTATGGTGGATAATATTGTGGTGTATTATACTAGTAAGAACCCCTGGTTATATTAGTTAGCGTAGTACATGATAGTGTATAGTAATATTGTAAAACGGCGTCTATTTGGAAGGAATTTCTGTGTCAGCACTTTCAGGCAAGCGCTGGCTTAGGTCCGGCTCGCATAGCAAACCGTGGCAGTGGGATTTTAGAGTAGTAAGACAGCGAGAATTATTATTCTCGCCAGAGCATTCATATTGTCGGACTATTTTTTATAAACATTTTATTAAATATTAGTTGTATTGTAAGTTTTCTTTATCAATTTCAAATATAGAAAGTAATAATTAGTTCGAAAGTGTCTGTTTAATTAATTTGTGCATGGACATCTTCGGACGTCCGTAACAATACATTATGCGATTAGGTCGAATTATATACAATTAAATAATTATAAATTATTATACAAAGTTTGCGTTGTAGTAAACAAATAACACGAATTATATATTCTGCACCTAAAATAATGATTTTAAAATGGGATTCAGCTGTCGAACGACTTAATTGCATCATTATTTAATGATTTGAACGATAGCATATTCTGTTAATAATAAAATATTCCGATTCAGATAACTCGATCGGAAAGTTTTGACTCCTCCATCAATTATAGAAGATTTATTTAGGCTCCCAACACCTTCTGCAATCACTCGTTAAACGAAATTTGTAAGCAAATCTCATAGTGAGTTCACGTTTTATTTATTTCATACCCAAAGCGTACGGTATAATGGTATGCACTGCCAACGTTCTAAATAATATCCCACCGAAATGAACTGATTTTCCCTATTAATATATACGCTTCCCAGCAACGTCCTTGCATCATTATGTATTAATTTTAGTCCAATATCGCAACGTTATAATTTTGGATACAATGTGATTCACTGACCACACTTACTATCATTATTTTCTTTAATTACCTATCTATAAAGACTAAATATTTATACACTTTGATTTTATATCGTTTAATGTGTAGCGGCGATACAAACTTTTTTCTTCTATTGATATTCAGAAGAAGATAATTTTTTTTGATGAGCATCTAAATCGAAATTTTAAAGAACGATTTCTGAGTATTAGTTATTATTTATACACTAAGAAAGTAGCCCATAATATTAAGCGTATAAGTCATAATTATTATCCAAATATTATTATTAGCAAGATAGAATTAATTTATTGTTTATTAAAATTTTATAATTTGTAAACATTGTCTGAGTAAAATAATAAGTAAGTAGGTACCTACATAAAACGGAGCGTCCTTTTCAAAAACGCCATCGCCTAGTAAATTACTGGAATTTGAAGTTTTTAACCGTAATTCATGCACTTTTAATATGCTTGACTTATATATATTTGCTGTCCTACTCAATGTTGTCCGTGCCAAAGATTTTTTTTTTTTATAAATATATTTGTAATAAAATGTATAATATAATTAAGGCGTAGATTTGTAGCGTTTGAACATTGAAATTTAAGTATTTTCTCCAGTCGCCAATCGGTATTTATGCTAATCTGCTCGCTCTGAATACGTAAGCTGATGAGCTATGTGTGAAAACCGCATTGATTGTACGAGTTTTCGTACTGTGAATATATCGGTTTCTTTATCACCTTTCTGTTTTTCCGTGAATGATTTTTACTGGGTTTTAATGTTTTTTGTATCTGTTCGTTGGTGGACTTGATAAGGTGGCCATTATCTGTGTGTATCGTTTTACTAAATATTATATATATTTTATGTTTTATGTAAAATCAGTACTACAACTTAAAAGGACTATAATTCTTTTCAGTACATATATAATTTAATATAATACCTAATCAAATTTCGTTTTAAGTGCATTAACATTTTCAAAAATTGCAATAGTTGCACTTATTATGACTGATAATATCAAAGATAAATATATATTTTTATACATTTTAAATTTACAGTTGTATATTTTAATTTAATTTTGAATACGTTGTAAGTCAGATAGGTAGAGTTTTTTTTTTATAGATACCTCTTGAGAGTTGAAATTAAACACATTTTTGTCATTGTTTCAACTGGGATCTCCATTAATAATATGTTTTGATATCACGGCTTACGTGTCGATTGGTAAGCACTATTTTGCATGGCCGTTGTACATTTTACGGAAGCTTTTTAGACTGTTTGTCCCATACATTTATATTATTTTTGTAATCGTATGGAAAATAAACAATTATAAAAATCTTAAAATTGTATGACATTGTACAAAAAATAAAACAAACTAAACGTACGAAATCATATTATGAAAAATGTACCATCTATAAGAACCGTATGCAATCGTGTTCAACCCTTATTTTTAAATTATTTTTCTCTATTTTAACGGCGTACTTGTATTTTTTTGTCTGATCGTATACATTTACCACCCTTCCCAGCTTGATGATATTTTAATACGTTTTTACGAACGCAAAATATATTATTATACTATGTGTAGTACATTAACGTATGAACAATATATCCATTTTTATTTTTATAAAATGTATAAATAACACATAATGTGAAACTTTGGTGTCGAAAGTTATAGTATACCAAGTTTATACGACTCCGTTTATTTGAAAACTATAGTTAATGAGCGGGAGGACGGTATAATGTATAAAAATTATACCCTTCGTTTACATTTTCATAATAAATAATATACTATACACGTATTTTTTCTATTCGTAATAAATTATTATTTAATACAATTTAAAAGTTTACGCAAAGTGCAGAACATTTTTCTTCAGAAATGGACTTCTAAGTATAATAACTATACTCAGCCGGTCCTATGAAAATATTAGGTTATAAAAATATATTATAATATAATATAGTACATCTGAGTGTCCTAATTTATACATAAAATATTGTTAAATTATATTTAGTTGTTACGGCACGTCTATAATGTTTATATTATATTTCCTAAACAATCAAATCGTCTTGAAGGTATTTTACCACATTTGAATTCGACTACTGCTGTCGTATATATATTTTCTTCTTGTTTACAGCATAATAATATTATCATTGAATGGAAATATCCACAAAATAAGTACCTATATTTCCAAAAAAGCGAATTTAATGCTGCAGTACCTGCAGCCAGACATAGAGTTATATTTTAATGCAGTAAATAGTCAAAGGGTATTTGTATACTATCGGACTGTAAATTATAATTATTTCACCCAGGATTAATGACATACACTCAACGCATAACATTCACGAAAGCACAATAGTTACCGTGTTAATCAGGAACCAAAATATATAATAAAGATTATTTTCCTCCCCGTTTCGAATAAACATGATACGAATTATAATAATATTCTCATATCATACTAAATTATATTGTACTGTTCGTGCCATCGTTGTTGGAAATTAATTTATTGTTTCTTGAATTTTATTGCCTATTGGTGATAATTATTATTTATCATTTATCCGTCGTAACATTTTTGGTAGGGCACTTTACTAGAATACTGCAGGAGACAGTAAAAACTAAATATATTTGCATATTACATATTTCATGATTCGTGAGTGGCGGTGTTTTGTTAAGAGGCGATCGTCACCATTGCTCCCCCACCCCCGTCATGTGAATTGGTTGTTTTCTATTTATATGCATACATATTAATATTAAACAATAATACAAATGTAAGTACGTATTCGGTTAGTCTTTGGTAAGAGAAAGAAAACAATTTCGTTTGTACCACGGCGGTACTAGAATCGACCACCCCTCGATGATGGAAATGAAAAATCACTACTGGAAACGTACTTTGAAATTACCCATGAACCAACATCGCGACGACGACGTAAACCTTTGGAATCAATACCTAATGAATAGTAGTTGTAAGACCAGTGTGTGTGCATTCTATCGTGTATTGAATAATATTAATTCCAACGAACGGTTAGGGATAATATACTCACTAAACCCGCGTAAACCATCTGGAATTACTATATTTATAGAGGTATATATGTGTGCACAGCATTAGATAGTTAGACATTTTCAAAAAAAACTAAAAATTGTGGTTCGCTTAAAAAAAAAAAAATGTTCGTATAATTAGGGCACACTTGCCTATTAAATGTCATAAAAAAAAAAAATCCGAGCTAACGAAAACACAGTACATAAAGACATACCGAAAAATTCCAAAAATCAGAATTCGAATAATTTCGCATTGTTATATTATTATCATGAACCTAAGTCTGCACGAGTCAATATCGATGTCATGCTCATCGAATGTATCGTATTGCGATTAGTGTTGGCCAACGATATCGTTATCGGATAGTATATACCAAAGACAAAATATAAAATCGCGCACATAAACATTACGAGATGTGCAATTACTAATCCGATTCCGTTCGTTAACCTATTTCTATTTTTATTATTTGTTTCCCGTATAACATGCACTAAATTAGCCATCGACTAAAATAATACTAAATGGTAAATTGGCGGTTGACGCAAACCGAACGGTTAAAAATCGTTGTTTACGGATTCACATGCGAACGAAACATAAATATTTTAAAACACTGTTGCGTTGTGGAAAACGCCGGCGTGTCTCGATGTCGAGAAAAACAAAAACGGTATCATCGTCGTCGGCGCCAACACCGATTACCGCGTAATATATTATATTATTCTCATGAGTCGTGTGTGTGTGTGTGTGTGTTTGTTTCAGTCGCGCCCATCGTATCGCTCCGGCTCGGCAACTCGATCGACCCGGACGGCATCAAAGAGGGAGACGACGTGTACTTCGATTGTCACGTGAAAGCCAACCCGCCGTCGACGAAGCTCACCTGGTATCACAACGTAAGTGTGCTGCACGCATTTATTCACGCGTCGATTTACTCGCCCGCGTGCGCGCGCCGCCGCCGCCGCCGCCGTATCTGCATAACGCGCGTTAAACACCGCTGCGCCACCCGTATCATTACGTCGCGCGTGCGGTGTGCGGTGTGCGGTGTGCGGTGTGGGGGGGGGGCGAACGCGCCGAAAGGGGAGATGGCGCGCGTCGCGTTCCAAATAAATCTCCGAGATCCGGGGCGGCGCGAGACCGAAAATAGGACGTGCGCGTCGTATGGGGGGGGGGGGCATCTATATTATACGCGGTACACGACTTTCTATTTATCAAATAATAAAAAAAAAAAACAGATCGTTTGTAATTTCGCGTGCATAATATATATTTCCGTATTTGTTCGAACTGCTTAAAAAACGTTCGTAAACGCCGGGCGCTTCTTACGCCTGCGCCCATAGCCCCCTGGGAAAGCGTCAAATGCCACACACAAATTTGTAAACGCGAAGAAACGTTTCTTTTTTTTTTTTTTTTTTTTTTTTTTTTTTTTGACGGTCTCGATCCCGTTCATTTTTTACATACGCTAATTTATTATGACGCGAAGAAACGGCGGCGGTCTCCGGCTCTTTTTCTCGCGATATTTTAATATTTAAAATAATTACAATTTTCTACATTTTTTTTTTCCAGCGTCCTCGTCCTAAGATGTAATTAACTACAACGATTTGCATACATTTACGGCGCTATCTGTTTTTTTACATCAAATTAAATCAAATTAATATAATGTTATTATATAAAGCGCGAAATACTTTCAGACGCCTTTTCACACAAAATATATAATAATTACAGCAACAGACCTGTTCTCATTAAATCAACGCATAGTTTACGATTTTCGGATTAAGCCATATCGTTAATAGCGTGACACAGATGTCTGCAAGTCCGAGCGGTACAGTTAAAAACGTAACTTGCTCGTTGTATACATTATATAAAAATATAATATTGCGGTGATTCACTTTATGAGACATTAAACACGTGAATAAATAACATTATAATATTATATAGTAACGTACACGAGCATGGACTTGAAATATTATTTAATTTCGTGTTAAATTACTAACGTCCGTTTTTTCTGGCTCACTTCGATTTATTCAAAATAATATGCGCGCATCCTCTACAGACACGTGCAGTAAGTTTTCCAGTATAAAACAACATCGAATAAATAGAAGATTTCGAAAAAAATGTACACGAATTTCCGGAACAACGAACAGATTTTTAATTATTTATCCCGAGGCATAATTACGCCGTTTTTTAAAAATGAAAAAGCACCAGATATACTGAAGACTGAAGTGTCTGTATTATAGTTTCCGATAATATTTAGATGTTACGCACGTCGTGTAAAAGCACTCGATGTTATCGAATGTACACGATAAACGTAATAATAATTCTCGTGTCAAAAATGTTTTGTCATACGGAGAACACAAAAATTACGTAGGTATATAGCTCTACTGTTTAAGACGAAAAAATACACACATATAACAACACAGACGTGTTTGACGTATTTTAAAACCTTTCCTTCTCTCCACTACTCAAAACTCAATCAATCACATAATATCGTAAGGTTAATGTAAAGAAACGATAATAATGAAAAAATAATATAATATTTTTCCGTGCTATATATAAACATGTTTTTTTCTCTGCAAAATGTACTGGAATTGTTGTGACTTTTGTTTATAGTTTTCACATTTTAATATCATCTAATGGAATTCTGCGTTGTTCAATATCATTATGAATTATTATTGCATTATTTAATAATTGTTTACGAACGAATACGGTTCCGGCTGAGTTTACGCAAACGTTGTCATATTCTGCGTACTACGAGAGGGGAAAAAAATAATACAAAAACGTCAAACAATAATAAATATCGCAATAGGAATCAACACAGAAGTTCATGAGCCAACAATACCAAATTATTCAGAAAATAAATACCGTCCGAATAGCACTGCGAGTAGAAAAAATAGCAATTAGCTCCTGAAAATCAAAAGCAAAACTTTTTTTTCCAAATGGATGAGTAAAGAAAGGGTGGAACTTTAATGATTGCGCAAAAATAATGTAATAATAATGATAATAAAAATCTCTAGACACTTTGAAATTGAAAAAAATTACTCAAGAACAAAAAAAAAAAAATAGTTTTAAAATAAATATTATTTTGTCAGCAGATTATTAAAAAAAAAAATCTCAACATTTTTATTATAATAAATTAGGTTTAAAAGATGGATAAAAACTCGTAATGTTCTCATTTTCCCGTTATTCACATGCGGCCATTATGAATGTTCCGACTTCATCGTTAAATGAAACTTTTTACACGTGGGCAAGGTTCTTTCTAGTAATTTTTAACAAAAACCGCCTAAAGCAGAATATGCTCTTTAAATATTATTAACTCTCGTAAAGATGACGGGAAAAAGTCCGAACCTTTTCACCGTGAAACATTTTCTTTGACATCCCAAAGTGTGCCCAAATTCACGGGATGTTTTATCATCATTCTAGTCTGGAAAATATATATTTTTAGTCTTTACGTTTTTAATACACTTTCAAGTTTAGTCATCATTCAAATACTGTATTTTAAAATCATTGGTTCCATTCATCAATCATTATTTATCAATATATTGTAAAAGTACATGTAGGTAGGTACATACTTATTTAATTATATTGTTCACATTAAAAAGTTTCTGTAATAAATCATTAAACCTCGTACTGGACACCATATAATGCTTAACATAATATTATTATAAAAATATAATATTAAAGTTTCCATTTTGTTGATACCAAGGTCAGTGGTACCCATCGGTAGGATACACTATATTAAATATAATACGAACCTAATTCCTTGAACTTAAATGGCAGTATTTATAAATTGTAAATTCAGTATTAAGATTTTAAGAAAAAAAATTTAACCTAACAAATATTTTTCAAACATTTGATATTACTATTATTACATTATAATAGCTATAGGAAAAATGCGAACAATTATAAAAAATACGCTAAAAAAGAAATGTTTCCGCCCGGGATCGAACCGGGGACCTTGTGCGTGTGAAGCACACGTGATAACCACTACACTACGGAAACCAGATGTTCTTTAAGAGCAAATGCAATATATATAAAAAAAAAAAAATGTCCGATAATTATGACACAATAAAAAAACAATGGCTAATATAAAATACGTTATACAAGTAAAACAATTATTATTTGACAATGATTAGGTAGGTACCGACGTTTGTCTACAAACAATATGATTTTCATGTTTTTGATAATATAATATAACGGTAGCCGTGACAAGTAGGTTTAGACCCTAAACAATGAGTGTCTACGATGTTTCTTTCCGATTTCATTCATGACAATTACCCTTAAAATGTATTCAATTCCATAAAATAAAATAATATTAAATTAGTGGCCATACCTGTATCGGTGGATGACACTAGCGCCAAAACGAGATACCTAAAAAAAGCATAATCGTACAAAAAGCGCCAAAATTCCATATACCTGTGTTTGTTCGTTTCAGATATTAAATTTAGAACTAGGTAGGATATTGATATCGATCAAAAAAGCCAAACGTATCAATAAATTATTATCGTCAGAGTTTTTGTTTTATATTATATTATTATATTATTAGTACTTGCAATTAGTACTAAGATAGGCACATGATAATGGGTTTAGAAGATATGAGGACAATGGAAATTTGAAAATTTTAGTAATTAATATTAATCTATTAATATTTATAAATTTATAAAAAATGATCTAAATATAATAAATACTAGATCCGATATTACATATATTTTATATATTTTTAATGACTACTATCCTTAGAATAAACATTTTAATAATTGGAAAACTACTCGTTTGAATTTTAAATAAGTACATCAAAAATTTCAAATAAAAAAACACCGAATAATTTATAATGAAAATGGTTCTAGTTTGAAAAGCAGAAGTTTATATTGCCACACGACATTTTTTAAGTAGAACAGACAATGTCCTGGATCTGAAAATATGGTCTTAAAGTATATTTAAAAATTCCAAAAATCAGAATTTGAATATTAATATCGATTCACATTATATTATTTATTTTTAAAAGTCTGGCGTTTATATGTGTATCCTTATATGATTTATAATAGAATATCGGTATGTAGCTCTAATGTCCGATGATAATATAATGATATAATTATATTTTGCATTTTTTTTACATTATGAGCAGGTTAATAAATGTTGGTTATTGCAGTGATGCAGGCACAAGCGTATTATGTAAAATATCCATATATGATAAATACCTAATCCTAATGGGTGATTAGATCACTGTTAGCATTTTAACTGTATTCCTCCCATTGCTGCGTTGCTAAAATAACCAAAACCCAATATTATGGTAATCAGGTCAAACATTTAAGTTTAACTAAGACTATATATTATTATTATCTATTATTGCACTGTATTCTATTGGATAAATCAAAACACAATTTACCTAAATTAATATCTGCACTTAAAAAATACAACCTGATGTTTACTATATGGACATTATAAGTGAAAATCAATATATTTATGGCGTATGTGTGTACGATTGAGTAATTATTATCTAATTATATTGATTTGTAATAACCGCCAAATGTGTTATTGCGCGTATAATGGCCTCCGAATTATAAAAGTTACATTATTGTTTTTCACTTAGGTACAATGTCCATAGTGAAAATTAAGTAGCTTTTTTTTTTTAGATTCAGACTTAAATTCATTGTATTTTGATTTTTCCGATTGAATAGTACAATAATAGGAAATAATATGTAGTGTTAGTTGAACTTGAATATTTGATTTGGAAGTCGTTATTTATGTATAACGCACATACGCCTTAAATCACATTTCGCCGTTATACTACAACTCAATATAGTTGAATAATAAATAAACCCACTCAACCGTACACTCACATGTCATAAATTTCCACATTACTTTATAACAATAATATTTATTTAGTTACATAATATTTCACTTAAATAAGTATGAGGATTTTTTAAAAAAAATCGACCTTCAATTGTGTATCCAGGAGTGTTTTAAACATCTCATTGCTGTAATATCGAAAAAAATATAAATGTACGCATTTTCACACTGTCAAACATTCAAACCTCTTGGTACCATTCTATAATTAAGTATACTTTAATTTAACTATCATAAAAAAATTAGAGCATTTTAAGACCTTTTTACGACTTCAAATGTAGAAAAATAAAAACACCCCACATGAGTGAGTACCTATAGTTATAGGTAGATTTTTTATCACATGTCTAGGTAATTAAATGTTAAAATATATTAGATATACAGTTATTAGAGCCAAAACCAAGTGTGTAACTAGATCTCTAAAACAAGCGGTGCTAAAATTGTAAACACCTCGCAAAACCGCTGGGGGGAGAGGGGCTTCACACCACATACCCATACTATTAACACTAGACGCGATCTTATATAAGTCACAAACCTAAATATTCAACAAACTAAAAATTTAATTTTATTAATGATGAAAACAAAATAAACATATTACCTTTTTTTATTAATTTAAACTAAGATTTGGCGGACAAGACGTTAATATGAAACTCGTGGAAGTTCAACAGTAATATTGCAGACCACCGCAGCATACATCTGTTAAATGCTATCAATTATAGAAATATGGAATAATTTATAACGATTTCTTATTATGACCAAAATAGTTTTAATCTGTTTCGATAAATATATCATAATTTAAAAACATAAAATTGATGGTATAAATAATAATAATAATAATAATAATTATTATTATACCTAAGCAACAAAGGATACTGAATTTGAATTCGGGGTGTTAAAACCCCTTTTGTATCACCCTAGTTGCGCCAATGGCCATAACACGTCTTATCAGTATCTACTTAGCTATTATGTTTCCGCTGCAATAGACAGCAATAGCAGAGTAGATCTATACGATAAATTACAATAATTCAGACGAATAAACCCCGCCGGTGTATAAATAATAAATGTAACATTAAAAATAATATGACATGGCCCTTATAGATTTGGTATGTAATTAATAAATGTATCAGTACGCTTCAAAATAAAAAAAAATATATTTTAAATCTATTCATTTTATAGACTTGAACGATTTTTTCTTAACACAGTAGGTAATTACCTACATAGGTATTGGTAAACCTATGTATTATTAAGCAGTGTTTAATATTAATAAATACCATCGTACATAGTTCACAAGTTATTTATTAGATTACTTTTAATTTCGATAATTAACAAGGTACCTGTATATAATTAAATGAATAAAAAATGTTGACAAAACTCAAATCAATAAAAGTACGTTCGTCCAAACGACTTAGCTTGCTTATAAGTCTTACTTATTTGAGAAATAATGTTTTTTCCTGTATGACGTGAATTCGATTTTCAGATTGAAAAATGTAATTTTAAGATGTTATAACATAAAAGAATTTAAACTATCTCGAGTATAATCTTTTATCTTCTCGGCCAGTGAATAAAAAAAAAAAATGAAAAATGATACATCTCTGCAAGTCTTTGACAACATATTTATATAATGCATATTATAATAACTACGGAGTGAAAATAGAATATTCTTTCAGTACAAGTATTATTATATTTAATCAACAATTAAACTAGTGAAATAAAAATAAAAATTCTATGACGGTGTTTTCGGGTTGATATGTATATTATATTAATTTTGAATTCGAACTAATAATAATAAAATATTTTTAATTTACCTCAACTATAACGCCTATGGCTGGTAGATAATAAATAGGTAAAAAAATTGTATAGTTATATACTTATATTTATATCGGAAATGTATATATATTTTTAATATTCAATTCAGTTAAAAAATACTTGGAAGTAGCTATACACTGTATACTTAGATTTCATTTCAACTGTGATGGTTGTATTTGTATTCAATAATAACGAAAAACAAACAGAAAATTATTTTGAGTGGAAACAATGTCGGACTCTATTTCTAGGGATGCTTTATAATTAATTTGTATTAATTACTATTAGTAATGTATATTTATATTAGTTGAACCTACGTTACGTACAACAAATTTTTGCTAAAATATAGCTTACATAATATTGTGAATTACTTGTTGTAATATAATATTATTGTAAGTAATTAACTTGTAAGCCAATCGATCTTTCGATAAAACGGTGTAGAAATAAATGTCTAAAAATTTTAAACATTTCATTGTGTATTAAAAATAATAATATTCGTATAATGGTGAAATGTTTTAAAGACCTGTGTTTATTATTATTATTATTATTTTTAATAATAACGTAAAACTAGAATTATCAAAGAAAAAAATCGCTGTTTTCGTTTTATATATTTAAATTTATTGGAACATCCAATGTCGATAATAAAAATGATTCCTATGCAATTTCGATATTTTAAGAATGCCTTAAAACCAATTTATGAATTGCATTGTATCTAATTATCATAATTTAGCTATTAAAATTTAAAATAGTATTAGTTTAAATTATAATTGAATTTCCTAATGTTCGTGGTTTTAACATATTAAATTTAAAAATTTATTACATTTTCTAATGTTTTGACTAAATTTTTTTTTAAGTTTATTAATCGTAAATATTTTAGTATAAAGAAAATATTATTTATATTATGTAAGCATTTCAAGTCTATACGGTAATTCATTTTCGATTTTATTAAAAACTATGTTTTTGTAAATATTTATGTTTTTTCTGATTATTTTGAAAAATACTGGGTTTTTCTTAATTTATCACTCTAAAATTAAACCAGATTTTTAGTTGCCATTCTCGAAGTAGAAGGATACTTTAAGCACTTTTTACTGCTCCAAATAATACATTTACAGACACAGAGAAAACTAATTAAAAAAACACATCAATAAAAAACTAATACATTCATTGCTCCGCTCAGAGTCTAAAATATAATTTGGAAAATGTTATTTGTACAAAAATGTATTTATTTTTTAATTTTTCTCTCAAGTTTTGAAAGCATTATTTTACTATCCTATTAAGATCTTTGCAGATTTTTAATGAGAACTTAAACCGTGCTTTAAAAATTGGATAGAAATAAAACTATTGATTTTTTATGTAAGTAATAAATAATAATTATTAAAGAAAACAAATCTCAAAAGTATTAATTTAATTTAAATTTAAAAGAGTCATAGTCATAGTCTTAGAGTTATTAAATTTAGAACTTTGGATGTAATTCGAATTTTTTATGTTCAGAAAAATATATTGTTGATTAAGATGTTTGATGTATTTTAGTAAAAAGTTAGAACGCTAGTATTAAAATTATTACCCTTGTGTAAATATTTCAAATCATAAAACTCAAAATTACTTTCTCATTTTATCAAACGATTTATGCTGGGAAATATATTAACATTAAAGAATATATAGTTTATTATTATTTTATCATCTCTTACAATCATTAATAATAATACAATATATGCAAACATATAAGATAAATGTTTAACTCAAGGTTAAAATGTCGAATATTAGTAGTATTAATTGAAGTTTGGATATTAATATCCCCGGCACCGTATTGTATAACGTGTACAATAATATGGTATACAATACATAATATTATCAATTATTTGGGAGTGCCATTGGAGCAAACGGAAGTGGTTATAGAGACGCTAAAGTGTTTAAGCCCTCGCGCATAAAATAAAAAAAAATTTAAACCTCATCAGAAACATGACGTAATTGAATATTTACCACGAGCAGATATTTCTCGGTTTTCGTCTGGAAATAGCCTAGTTCTCTCTCCACCCTCTCAAAAAAATAACACCTCGATTACATTTGCGCGTGTGCGAGGGGACCGTATGAAAAATATACAATTTTATACCTACGAGTGATGGGCTCTGCTATATTGATTCGTGTAATATCACCGTTTTTGTGTTTCACGCGAGCTGAATTGCAGCAGAGCCCGATCCGCAAAGTAGGCGACGCGTACAATACGCATAAACCAAACATTCTATACACGTTCTGTAATGCAATCGGAGATAAAAGAACGTGAGCACTTGTGTGTCGACGGGGATAGAACTGCAATGTGTTGTGTACTATGGGTAGGTAAGTATTACATTTTGGATAACGTCAATTTTGCTGCCGTCGTTGTTTTTCTTCTGATCTTGTACACTGCCTTATACATGGTCATCTCTTATCGTCGGATTATTATTATTATGTTTTTCGAAGAAAACGGAGTGGACCGTGAAAAAATACTGTGTCATACGCGTATGGCGGGGCGACGACTGTGTCGAATGCAGAGGCGTAAATAACTTTTCAGGCGATTTTTCTAACGCCAAATTCAATAACCAGTGCACAAACTCCACCTACGTACGAATTACAGAACAGATAGTGCAGAATATGTATATACAGGGTGATTCGCCAAGCATGCGTTCCGTGTGATTTTATATCAATAATACCTTATAATTATAATATTAGGAATATTTAAAGTTCTAAAAGACTATATTTTCAAATACACTTGAATTTTTACCGTTCAAGCAATATCCGTTGATATTTTAAGGAACTTCCAACAATGTCATACATTTTCTTACATTTTAAAACTTAATTATTCTACTGTAAATTTTTTTGCAGATAAACCTTGAAAATATTGATACATTTAAATCGAATTTCGAACGAGCAATAGTTAAGTTATTCAATTATATATACTATAGGACACTATAGGAACTAAGGATAATTTAGTCATAATGAGAATTAAATGAAAATATAAAAATATATATTATGTTATATTAATTAAAATACTCGTTATACATTGAATCATTTTTACAAATATACAATTTTAATAAATTAATAATAATTACCGTATTTTTAAATCATCATAACCTTATATTATAGGTATTATGATAATAGACCAGTGTTTCTAGGGGACGTGTTACGATGAAATTATATGTATGTCGTGAATAATTCAACTTTTTTATATTGACCCATACATCTAAAAAAAAACAATATAAACATTTTCAACATAAATATAAATTTATTATTTTTCATATAAATATCCGATTTTGTTGAAATTTAAATATAAAATTCATACAACTGTGCATTTGAATTTGTAAGATTTTTAGGTTTCTGTAATAATAACTACTAACGAAAAACCTGGTTATAAATTATGAAGCTTTAGTTTATCAAAATTGAAGATTTTTCTATTTTTAAATCATATAACTATATAACTATAAAATAGTTCGTAAATTATCGTCTTTTTGATGAATATTATTTAATATTTGTTGTAAGAAAAACTTACAATGAACCTTGTATTAAACGTTCTATCATTTTTTTTACTCTCTCAAAGTACTAACTATATCCAATTTGCTACTAGAAAGTACTCTCGGCGTTAAAAATTGAAGTATTTTCATTTTTCTTTCTGAAAGGTAATGAATCACTAATGACAGATACACAAAAAAAGAAAATTATCTTTGTAAAACCAATCAGTCGGCTTCACTTAGAATCTAAAATTACCAAATATAAACATTTTTAGTAAAAAAACTAATATTTTATAAAATAATATAGCGTTTGTTTCATCCGGACATAAAAGCAATTTTTATTGAAAAATATTAAATGTTTAAGTGTTCAGCAACTCTAAGTCACAAATAATAATGTGTTGTGAGTAAAATAAGTTTGGGAAAATCTGAAATAGACTATATACGTAGTAATCAGAAACTATTCGTTTGAAATCCGATTTTATATCTACATTAATAGTTTCAAAAAAAAAAAATCTCATTAAATAAGAGTAGTTTTCAATTAAAAATCAATTATAAAAGTATATAATTTATAGTATTAACACACTAAGTATTTAAACTTATGGTTAATTAGGTATGTCCAGTAACAATTCTATAAAACAGAATCAAAATAAATTCATTATTTGTGAAAAACGATGACGAGCATGCTTGGTTATCACACTATATATAAACTATTCTATATAAAATATATAATATATACATAGCGAGAGAGGGAGAGAGTTCTAACCTAGTGACTTTATAAAACTATTTGCATTTTCAAACGAGCGGTTTTTATTCAATGGCACTTCAAAGCATGTGTATATAGATAGGTAAAGAAAGTGTAAAAGTGATAAATAAAAAATACGCGCAAACTCGGTCTTCTATTATAATATATTATCGCGAACCCTCCATTTAATCCCACATCGTTTTATCCATGCAATGTTTTTTTATTAAAAATGTAAAAGTTTACATTATTTTAGGTGCTAATAATTTCACTAACAAAATTAACTGGCCTTAGAGGGGAGTCTTTAAAAGTGAATATTTTTTTAATATTTATCAGGGATTGATAAAATAATGACCACAACGTGCCAGAGTATATGTCATAGCAAGAATACGATGAAAATAGGTTGGATATACAAATAACTATGTTTAATTTTTGCGCGATTGATGTCAATCTATATATGCACATTCATATTATATGATATGTTTGTTTATATCTTATGAACGTTTTAAAACTTAAATATATTTGCGTCTCGATGATTTATATCCGCAGGAGTATAATATTATAACTATTATTGTAGGTATAACAGTTATTGTGTTTCGTTCTGGGAACGTGTCGTCTACACTATACACGGGATAAGCATCTATGATGCGGATGTTTATATAGCCCTACTTGTTTACATTAAAAATATTGTTATAACGCACATTATAAATTAATTATGAAATTTGTTTTCAGGGTATTACGTTGAACCTGAACTCATCGGCGAGAACAATGAAAAGCGACAACAACTTGGTTTTGCAGAGAGTGACAAGACACGTTGCTGGCAGATACGCTTGCCGAGCGACCAATTCCGAAGGGGAATCGTTCAGCAACGAACTCAGTCTCCGCATAAAATGTAATATATCTGTCTATCTATATATGTGTGTGTGTGTGTGTGTGTGTGTGTGTGTGTGTGTGTGTGTGTGTG
>JACXSJ010000538.1:210833-241390 GCA_014851325.1 Pentalonia nigronervosa | reverse complement strand
ATGGATTATTGAAATCAGAACAAATTCTACTAACAAAACCTAACATTGAAGATGATTTGTTTAGAGCATATGCATAGTGATCATTTAACGTTAAAGAAGAGTCAAAATAAATACTAAGGTCTTTAATATGAGAAACTCTAGCCAATTCAATGTCATTTAAATAATACTTATAATTTTGAGTTATGCGCTTTCTTAAATATGTCATAATTTTACATTTATCAACATTAAAATACAGTTTATTAAAAACACACCAATTATTGAGTAGATTAAGGTCATTCTGGAGCAGTTTTGCATAACTAGGAGATTTAATTATTAAGAATATTTTTAAATCATCGGCCAAAAGTAGTAAGCGAGAATTTGTAATTTTTATATCATATACATATATATTGAATAAAAGGGGAGCTAAATGAGAACCCTGTAGAATCCCTGACCTGGATTGTATACTGGTGGCTTAAATTTTTTTACTTTAACATATTGTTTTCTACCAGAATTATCAATAACTATTGTATATATTTTTAATATTTGATTTTTGGTGTTTTTAATACTTTTTGTTTGTTTTTGCATTACATCATATTAAGTAAAATGCTAATAATTTATATTTTTATTTGCAAAGAAACAAAAAATAAAATCTGAAAAAAACATTTTTAACCATACCTTTGGTCAAAAAAAAATCATAGACAGTCCTAAGTTCTAATAGTCTTAAGTCTGTTAAAATGGAAAAGATAATGTTTGTGTAGTGTAGTACTTACCGAAAACAATCCAAGACCCAACTAGTGTAAGAATTTTAAATTCGGGACCTAACTCGGGTACAGCCTATAAATTACAAATTAGAATTTACACGTAGATACTTACTCATTATTACGTACAATTGTATAAACATTATTAAGTATAAACTGAATAAATTTGATTCAATCACTTGTACTTAACACTTTATAACAGTTACGACCTTTGATTTCCAGTTAATAATGTTATCAAGCATCTGACTATATTGGCACCTATCTAAACAAGTGAAAATATGGAAGGTACAAAAATACTGATAAGGTACCTAATAAACAATTTGCATAAGATAAAATGCTGAATGTCAATACATATTGCAGTAACTAAGTACTAACAAGCTAATAAGTTAATAAAACATAATATTACACTTCAAGTGAGTTTTTCAAAAGTATGTTGTATTGATATTGATTGGTTTCGCCATGCATTTAAGGAAAGCTACGAATGAAATCAAATTGAAAATGTTATTTGGTGCCTTATTGTAAATTACATGAATGTGTTTGAAAAAAATTATGCTCCTGAATATGAAGTTATAATAATGAGAACATAAAAAATTGGAACTTAAAAAAAAATAACTAAGCATTAAACTCTTAGTTTAAGTTCATAAGTAGGTAGCTAATATTATAATGTTTTTTTTTATTTTTATGGTGGGACTGGGAATAAGAATTTGAGTATTGTCTTTACTTTTTATTTTTAATCAAAAATATTGGTACATAACATTTTAAATTATTTTCTTCAAAAACTTAATTTTTTTCTACAGAGGTATTTTTATATAAAACATAGATGCAATTATAAAATCTTTTATTTTCCTAAATAAATGATCAATATACAATTCAAAATCAAAGAAAAAAAAGCCAGTTTTTTTTTATACATATTATATACACGCATTATATATATTAGATGCTATATAATGTGTTCAAAAAGTTTGGAAATTCTTTAATTACCTACTGTTTGTATATTATTTTAATATCACATAGAGCAATAACAGATAACACTGAAGCATGTTTATTAGGTAAAATCTTTAAACATCTCATTATAATATTAATTATATTTATATTATCGTTTATCGGTCCGTTTTCAAACTTCTTAAACACCATGTATATACTAGGTATGTATACATTGACTCGTTGTGTACTTAATACTTATTATGTATATAAGTACTAAAAAAGTGAATAGCTACTTGACTCAGATATTTTAATTATTTCCATAAAATTGAAGTTAGTTGATTTTTAATGATTTCCATGCGCTTTTTTTTCGTTCGTCTTTGTATACCAAACTCTATTTATGTGTATAACGTATAGACATTGTATATCTATATAGTTTAATTGTGAGTTTCGAGGCAATAATAAGTTGTATGTATATTAAATATATTATATTTTGATTTCTAAAAATGAATTCACGAAGTTTCGTGACGTGTTCGCAGAAAATCCGATTTATTTAACCTATTGTATTGATTTACGAGCTGCGATGACATACGTACCCATATATATATATATATGCATAATACGTTATGCACATCGCATAGACGCATTAATTTTCATTCGTTTGGCGGTCCCTGCCGTGGTGTTTTTCGGCAAAAGTTATTTATTATTTTTAATCGCGTGTTTAATTACAGACGACGGTCAATTACAGATTTCCTAGTTGTCACGGCGAAGATAGTAATTCGGTGTTCCAAGAGCATCTGGTATATATGCATATACATATATTATCATCGTTTAGCTGGGGTGAGTTGCACGAGGACTGGTATACTGCAGCGGTCCTTTAATTACCGTACGGGCCTGTCACGGGCACTTTTCCCCTCTCTAAATCTTTCCGACACGCAATTAGTCACTGGAGCTTCGGTCTTACTACGCGTACCTCCGTGGACAAGGGCATTTGTCCTCGAGAAAAAGCTATTTTTTGTACTTTTAATACGTTTTATATAAGTACGTGTTGCTCGTGTCGTGATCGCTTACTACAGCGATGTTCTGCAGTTTTAGTCTTTACTCTTTACTATTAAATATTAATGTTAATGTTTAATGCAATAACTCGTAAAACTAATAAAATTAATTAAATACTAATATGTTATTATATGATATGCGTGCCGTATGATAGATATAGTTCAGAAAAACGACTTACAAAACTATATTCATTTCAAAATACAGAGATAAAAAAAAAAAAATCAGAAAACACGATGTGTGAATAAGTTATAATATGTAATATATTATTTTATGAATATGCGTTGTAATATGGTGTATTATTTTTATAAAACTATAATTTTAAATTGTTTTGATTATTTTACACTTAGTTAAATTTATTGTGCGCTTATGATATAAAGTGTAGAGTAACTATTTCATACTCAAGTACTCAACCACAACCATGAAAAAATACCTATTAAACGCTATGCGTGGTTTTTGTAAGTTTATTTTTTCCAATATTATAATATCTCATTAGGTCATTACAAATAGTCATCAAAACAATATTATTTTATTAACTGATTTGAACGTCTATGCAAATATTCATATAGTATAAATGAGCCATAATCCATCATCCTATCAGAATAATAAAATAGTAGCAGAAATTCGTTCCAAGCGAAATAATAATTATATACTATCTATTAAATATTATTACATATAATTATATAGTTCACATTATACAATATTATAAATTTATAAATACATTTGGTAGCTAATAATATTTACTAGGTATATTAGGTATAAAACGTAGTAAGTTGGATTCAAAGGAAATTTAAAAGCAATGCTCTTTTATTCTAAAAATTGATTTTGAATATTATAATGTTACCTTCTTTGGATTCCAAAGTCCAATTATATCTCAACACTCTATGTATATTTCTGAATGTTACTTATCTAAACAAACCAATATATAATTACTTCATATACTTTGATCTCTCACCTCATTTAGACACTATACTATGCTATTTAAATTATATTAATCAAACATTTGTTTACCATATCGTCTTTAGATTAGCTCACGGATAAGATAACATATTAAAGCACTGTGATGGCTATTGAAATACGGATTAAAAAAAAAACCCAAAATGCGCGTTATGAAATACAAAACTGATAAAATACGTACAGTTTAAAATATAGGTATAATAAATCATAATTCCGCAGCTTGGTGCAATAATAATTCGATCGAGTTTTGTATCAGTAAAAATGTAAAATAGATATAAGGTATATTATATATTTATATTATTTTGCCTATATATTTTGTCAATACAAGTTGTTTTACAATAATTAGAAACAGTCTCTCTTGACAGTCGACACAGTCGGTTATGGAGTCTGAATAATAATAATAAATGTATAATGATATGCCCCGAACGAATAACAATATTTAACGGATGGTGGAACTACCGCCGCAATGCCTGCCGGGGACATATGCCCTTGGCCGTTCAGTTCGTTTCCTATAATACATACTCGAATGCATATTATATAGGTACTATGTGTGAGCGTGGTTATCACTGGCTGACGATAATAATTAACTACACGACAAAATGAAAAAAAAAAAATAATAATAAAAATAAAGTCGACGAGAGATCACGTTTCCCACTGGTTGATGATGATAATATTATGTAGGCTATACCCCTCCTCCGTTATTATTTATGAGTGTGTGTGTGTGTGTGTGTGTGTGTGTGTGTGTGTGTGGAATCGTTCATCTCGCGAGTCACGACATTTACCAGCCCGACTTCCAAGCGGTAACCTATAATTATTTCAAATGTCTGTTGTGGCCACGAAACAAAAATAATAATAATATAAAACTGAAACCAATCAAGGACGAAAACGGTCTTTTGACGATTACGTGACAGAGATTCGATCGGCAAGGAGACTCGTGCGCGCGAGGCGGTAGATTATTTATCGTCTGGGGAGGGTGGAGTTTAAAAAAAATATATAATTTTCATACTTTTAGTTTTACAGTAAAATTTAATCGTACCCACACCATAATATTTTTCAGATAGAACACTGGATGTACGCTATTCAATTAATACTAGCCAGCTATACCCAATGCAAGTCTCTCTTATATTATAATATAGATATTATTGTATTATGATCAATTTTTTTTTAATGAATCGATTGTACGCATATAATAATAATGGTTAATTAAGCTATTAGTAGACATCATAATTGCGTAATGCGAATGCCATTTAATAATATAATGTGCATCATTACATAATAAAATTAATTTACGTTTTTATTTATTTTTTTTTTTTACTTATATTTAACATACCTAAACGTAGGTATAAAAGTACGTGTGTGAATATAATATAATATAAATAATGTGCTAAAAATAAAAATACCAATATTACTTATTAGGTGCCTATACATTATTATCAATTTACATATTTTATTACATTATAATTATTATTGTAAAAATATTAATTTATAACATTTTTTTAAAATTAAAAGTTTTATAATATTTTAATAAGTACTTCGTATTTTAGTAGACGTATCATAATATGACTTATAAATTATAAGTTATTATAATATACTTCTTCCTACGTTTATAAAATAATATATTTTTAACATATTATCTAAAAATTGCTTAGATATTGTAATTTATAATAACGTGCATTAAACTAATATTCTATTAGCGTAAATTTGTGAATGTATAGAATCAAATATAGATTTTAATGGTTTAACTATTGAAATAATTTCTAACATAAAAATATGTAAAACACGAATTACACTAATAACAAGCCATATATTTTTAGCGTGGCAGTCAACCCGTTAATAACTAAAAACAATAAATTTACACAACAGTATTACATAATATATTATATTATAACGTATTCAGTTATATATTTTGTTGAAATAGTTTTGTATAGTTATAATTATTTTAAAGTTTTTTTTAAAAAAAGGTTTTATTTTGGTTATTATCTATTCTGAGTATTAACTTACAAGAGGTTACATATAATCTTGTCAGGTGGCATTGCTCGGAGCTTTTCTATTCCTTGTAACTATTGTGAAATTAATTTTTTATCTGATTCACTTATTATACTTTTGTATGGTATGTAAATAAATTGTCTTTAATGATAGAAAAAAGAGGCTACGCGTCATCAATAAATAAAAATATAATAATAATATAGATTATATAATATATATTTTATCAACTGTGATACGCGAACTCATCTTAATATATAAAAATTCTAATTTTATATGAATTTGTATCGGACTGTAAAATATGTATATAGTTAGTAAAATGCTACTACTTTATTTTCTAACTATTTACTTTTGTTACAAGGTCTGCAAGTATTTTTCTATATCTATAAGGAGAACGTAACGAGAAAAGTTTTGAAAATACTATTCTAGTTTTTCTGAGAATTTTTTTTTTTGTGTATAGTTTAATGATTATTATTATTTATTAATATTATTTTGCACTTATTACAATAATGATTTATTTACATCGTTTCTTCTTAGATTCATTTTATTATAATAATAATGCAATTCCGTGAATTCAATTTTACATAACAATAAATTGAAGGAATTAAAATAATAGTAAACATTTGTATTTTGAGTGTACAGTTTGTATTTTCTTCTATTCCGAAAATAAAAATTTAATTTTCCAAAATTTGATTATGTTTCAATTAGATATATCAACATTTATTTGATCTATAAAATATTAACACAAAGTAGGTATATACTTTAACGAGAATGGCAAAATGCAAAAAAATTAAAATATTTGTATTTGTATTTTATTTTTAATAATAAACAACAAAAATACGTTACAATATTTTTCATAATTTAATAACACGCTCCAGAAAAAAAAAAGATAATTTTGGCACGTAGCATCAGAAAAATTTGCCACCACTGTAATATATAGGTATTTTTTAATACTTATCATGTTTTATAATTTAGAAATTTTTTTGTATCATAAAAAATAAATTCTATGAATGATTTGCTCTTCGTTGCGTAATTTTACGTTCTGCAATGTTTTATAAAAATAAATATTACTATTAATATATTTATAACAGTAAATACATATTAATGTTTTTTGTCTAATAATTATAATTTAAAATGCCTTATAAAATTATAATCATACCATAATATGATATATAATAACATATTCAAATAATAAAACTAAACATTCATATCAATACCTACGCAAAGATGGGAGATATTGTGCAAAGAGTAGATATGTCGACATTATATTGTTCAAAACACCATTATTCTTTATGTCCTAGATATTATGAACGTGTGATTATTATTGTTATATTATTCAAAAATTTGCAATCATCAATATAGTAATTATATTATAAATTGTAATGTTTAGATAGTTATCAAATTATTGTAGTACCATAAAAATCAATGATAAACTATTTATACGCGTAAGTTAAATGGTAAGCCCTGTTGTATTTACATATTTCATATTATCGAATATAGATCATAACTAGGGCTCAGGTGTTAATAACTTTTGAATTATTTATTATGACGTCTTAAAGCGTGATTTCCTAGTTAAAATGTGTTTATGTAAAGTATACTAATTTTTATTTCAGTTTAGGCCAGTGTTATGGACACGCACTTAGCGACTCCGCAACAAATAAAAATAACGAGACGAAATTACTTTGGCTTTAAATTGTATTCTTTATTTAATTGTAATAATGTTTTAATAAAATAAATGCTCTGAAATGGTCTGTAATGGTTATACGTTACTTAAAGACTGCCTGCTACGTATGCCAGTCCTCGCATACGAGCTGGTCGTCCGCTCAAAAAGGTTTATTCAGCAGATTCCTTAGACCAGTCGTATGGGAAGGGGAGTCTTATACTCGCCTGTTGTCACATACGTATCAGTTTACAATATTATGTTTAATTATTTACAACTACATATTTTAATACTAACAACATGTATAGAATAATGTTACTAACAGTATTCAGTGGTTCTTAACACCAGTTTTTGTAGTTTTAGTAATTATTTAATAGTTTGTGTATTATTTATTAGTAATGTAGTCAAACAATACTTAAATGTTCACAGGTATAAAAATTAACATTACGTTTAATTTAATTTTACATATTTTTTATAAGTATATTATAAAATAATAAAAAACATTATTATATTTTTCTAAATCAAAAATATTTTTCCAGTGTAAACTTCAAACAATTTATTTTAAAAACAATTAAAATATATGTGTACATTTACTTATTGTAATAATTATTAATTAAATAAAAAAAAAAATGCTTAATAATAATTTAAAATACTATAGTATTTTAATCTATTAATATTTTATAATTTATAAAAATTATTTGAGTATAATAATCAGTACATTCAATATTACATATATTTCATTTATATTTCCGAAAATTATTTTTAAGTACAATATTCTTAGTATAAACATTTTGATAACTCAGAAACTACAAGTTCGAATTTTGATGTAGATAGAAAAGGTATATTATTAAAATTAAAAAAAAAAAAAAAAAATGATTTACTCGTAGATAGTTTAAAGTAAAAAAGAAGGTTCTCATTTGAAAGAAAGAGCAGAAGTTTGTATAGTCACAGGACACTTTATAATTCTTTAGCGGTACAAAAAAATCTCAAGTATTCAAAAATATAGCCATTATTTAAATATTTTTGAAAATTTTAAAAATCTAATTTTGAACAACTGCACAATTTAAGAAAAAAAAAAAAAGGGTATGATGAAACAACTCTGGAGCGTCATACCTAAAATGTAGCGCACGCGTGTAGAAAATTCCGGTTAGTTGGGCATTATAGATGGACAGGTCGAGAGCAATGAGGAAAATAGGGAAGCTCGTATTCGCGTTGCAATCGCGCCGAAAACGCCGAACGGGCCGAGCGACGGTGCACAGCCAAGCAATATGTAAATGCGTCACGAGCCAGTGACATGGCTTTTGAGCGAGTTTCCTTTGAACGGAATGACGCGCTTTGCCGGGTAGGGTGCAACGCATAAAACGCGCGAACCCGGCCGGGGCGGAGCGGGCTAATACGCGCGCGGACAGCGGGCGAGCGAACTTTTGCGCTGCGGATCAAACGGGCCGCGGTTCGACGCGTTGTCGGATTTACATGTCGAAGCGGTTTATCGTTCGGACGGAAAACCGAACGACGGCGGGGCAGGAGAAACAACGGAAGCGAAGAAACTTTTCTTTGTGCTCGTCGGTTCTTTTTCTCGTTTTTCTTGTCCTTTTTTTTTTTTTTTTTTATTTCTTTCGTGCGATATCAGCTGCCCGTTTGAATGTGTTCCGAGGTCCGTGAGTGGAGGCTAACTCTCTCGCATGTTTTACGCGTGTATAATATAATAATATATGTACGTACACAGACAAATATATATACCTATAGGATAAACCTTCTGGGCGCAAGTTAAAACCCAATAACACGCGCACGCTTATTTACGTGCGTATATTTACTCGTATGTGGGAAAAAGAGAGCGGAAAAGAAAAGCCGAATTCTCGGATTCCAAAAATCATCACGATAACCCTAGTGATTTACGATTTCTGACCCTAAAAACACACAACAGCCCCATCGCCGCAACATATATATATACACGCCATCGGGCGCCACCTCTCCCTCGCGGCCGTCCCACCTATAAGGATCAACGTTTTCAAAATAAAATAAAAACCCTAAAAAAAATGTAAAAATTGGTTGAATTAAAATTTACCAAAAAAATCTATTTTTTCCTCTAAGAAATCGAAAAAGTAGTAGAAATTATCCAATTACATTAAGATGTCAGCCCAATATTTATTTTATATTTCTGACACACACGTAATATGTTATACATATATAGATAAAACGCATTTATTTAAAATTGTGTTACAAAAACTATAGATAGGTGATAATAATATTTTTGAGTGTTTGTCATATCGTTTTTATTATTATTTGATTTTATATTCGAGTTATAAAAATAATAAAAATATTTTTGTGAATTTAAATGTATGTATATTTAATTGTTTCGAAATAATATTTAGACTAATCGATATATCATAGCCTCAAAAATATTATTCATTATAATTATAAAATAAACGTAAAAAAATTATTTCGCGTGAATGCATTTTGTTTATGTTGCGCCTTGCATTTGTTTGGTCAAAGAAAATAAATAATGTGCTGTGACAAACCTCGTAATTCTATCATTTGAAGTCTGTATAGTGGATGAAATGATTGATGTGTGTTATGGATTTAGCACTTATGATTATAATAAAATATTTTTATTTATCGATTACCCATTATAGTTTATTATATTTAGTATTTACTATTGGCTATTGATTGAATAACCACTTCCGCATTACATTTCACCACACTCTATCTCACAAATTGACAATTTGTTCGGACGTTTCGCTGAAATTTACCGAAAATTGTGTTTGTTGTTAGGTACGGTATTTGTCTAAAATTGTCAATCGTTCAGTATCTACATTAATCTACAGGTATTAACTAAATCTCTTGAGAATGATTAAGTACCGACATACCAAATAACGTTATTCTCAGAACAAATTGCCGTATGGGATATACCGCCATCACAGTGTGCTGGGTCCCGACAATTGTCGGCCGTTCACCGGCTCTGTCGGATATGGCATTAGCCATATTATTATCATTATTTTTTTTCATCATACGACGGACGAGCGGACAAGCGTTACGTAATCGTTATAATGTTTACATACATAATAATAACATATAATATGTTTCCAAATAGTCAGTGCGGTGGTGCTGCAGTGCGTCTAATTAGTGTGTCCTCAAAAATATATTATACTTACCTTCCGGTCTTGCGATTCCCCGGATAACGATTGCCCGTCCGCATTTGCATAAATACAATAAATAATTATACGTTTTCGCGAGACACTGTACGCAGTACAGTATAATATATATCATGGGCTCCATTGTTCTAACAGAGTATAATGCGACGGGCGTAGGAAATCTTATAGGACGGTGAAAGACTGCTGCAGTGGCGGCGGGCGGCGACGGCCCGTTGTTCCGTCCGTGTCCGTCCGCCGTAGATTTTTATCGAGATGGACATGACAAAATAAAAATCGCTTTCTCGACCCCGGCGGTCGGTCGTGTGAATCTCTGGTGTGCGCATGCGCTCGGGCGACGTGTAAGATGTGCGTATGTATACCACGATTATCAACCAGATGACCATGGTATATATCGAGGCACGATACTGCAGCTGTAAACATTATTATGTGGGTAGGTACCGTGAAGTTTCAAAGTGCCATATATACGCATTACGTGTAAAACGACTTACCGAGACATTTTTTAAACTTTTCAATCGTTTCGGAGGGGCCATACTCAGAGGACTCATGGGAAAGGGTGCCCGACCACCCATCCGTGAATTTTTAATAAACGGTCGGGGACTTCTTAATTTTTACGATAAGCCATAATTTTTTTTTAACTCGGCATCGAGGACCAAATCATAACCGTCATCAGTTACTCATAGTCGTATAGTTTTCATAATTTCATTTCAATTAAGTGCTATTAAATTATTAAATTTGCATTACCTATATTACGATTTTTCGATTCGATATATTTGATAATTATAAATTATAATGTTGAACATTTCCAGAGGAACCCATCATTTTTTTAAAAATAAATAATCAAGAAAAATGTACAAACTATTTCAAAATAAATACGTACAATGTGTAAAGTAGTTAACAAAGAAAAATTAATTATGAATTAAATTGTTTTCGTTACGACAGTATAAAATTCTACCAAGTTGGTGAGAAAAAAAATATTGGCAATCATAACAATAAAAAAAAAATTGTCATCAATTGTATGCAATCCCTCTCCCCTCTTCTATTTTTTTTTACCTTCGGGTTGCCCTGCGTGTGAGCTGCACACCTGTTAATTAATCGTACAAGTTTAAGATGAAATATCAAAATGTAGGTATACCTAGCTAGTACCTACTATATAGTCAACAAAAAACATATTGCACATATATATATACGTTATAATATTATTAAAAGTATATAAAATATATGAAATAATAAAATAATAGATTAGCTTACAATTTAAAAATTCTTAGGACTTTTAAATATAAAGAGTAATATGACATAAAATAAATGAAAATTCTTGTAATACATACCTATTTAAATATGAATTATTTATTTTAAACAACAAAATTAGTTTATGAGGCAATACAATTTGGTACCTAATACATTTATAACTATGTATAATGGAAAATAATACTCACACATTATTTACATATTATAATGACGTTCATTAGAATTTATTTAAACATTTTATTATTTTATACCGTTCAGATAAGTAGGTACGAGATAAACTTATTTATTATTTTAATTGAGTATAATTTTTAGAAAGACTATATTTTGATTATTAATGATTGAAAAAAAATATCTTATCATTTTATCAAATTAGTCGATGACGTCGTTTCAGATTTGTCATTTATAATGAAGTACAAATATGTAGCAGTGGTATTCATTATATACATAGTATTTAAATACAAGTTCAGTCACGTTATTCTATTAGTTATTTAAGAACTTACTATGAAATTTGTATCATGCATGTTTTATTTTTCGAACTTTTTATTGATAGGGGGCTTTGATTTGGTCAGCAACCACCAAACATTTGTAAAGTGACGTGTAATATATTATATATTTAATTGTCTACACATCATACTCTTTTAGAGCACCCGGATATTTTATTTTTTAACAATGTCATTGTCTTATACGTGTATAATTTTTAACTCTTAAAAAATGAATTATTCATTTGTATGGTTTAATTCTTTTTGTTGGTCATTATTTGTATCGGATTTATTAATTCAACTAAAATAGGAGCAGTAAAAAACTGATGACTGAAGAGGGATATAATACACCAGTCATCATTGCATATTTTATTTAATATTATTATGTACATAACATTATATCTATATGAATTTATGTTAACTCTATTTACTTTGTAATTAAAAATTTTTTTTTGAATATTTTTCTAAATCAATAATTGTTTAAGGTGAAAAAGCTAAATGTGTAAAAATGCATACTAAATAACTAGATATATAAATATATAACTACATGAACCTGCCTTAATACATTTTTACTATCATAATACTTAAAATAAAATAAACGTTTTTGAGATAAATATTTGATTTAAGACATTGCTGCAATTAATATAAGGCATTTATTTTGCATATAGGTATATATTAAATGTTTATGTGTAAGTATATAAATGCATGTAACTGGTTTTTTAATCTTTTTATTACATATTTGCGATATAAATTATGGATTTAGCGTTTTATAGCAATATCTATAATATTATAAGTTTTAATAAATCTTATAATTTTATATATACTATTATAATTCTATATAATTTTTTTTTGAAGTTCATCTATTTAATATATATATTATTTATTGATACAATTTAAGCAATAAACATAATTTTGGTTTTGTTTGATTAAGTTTATTATGCATATTTTTGTATATTTCAAAATATTGAGTGCATATATTTTCTATTATAAGGTTAATATAATGAAATAATTAATAAATTAAAGTTGAAAGTTGTAAAATTAGTGACATAAAACTATGCGTGCATATAAAATAATTATGTAAAGGTCAATATCTTGAGATATCGAAGATGAAGAATTATTTGAGTATCTAGATAATTGTTTAAATGTCTATGTGGTGCACACATGTTATTAAAATATACCTGCATACTACATAGAATTTATGCAATTTTGTAAAAATGTATGATTAACTCGGTAAATTTTACATAAGTTATTTCAAATCTAATTTTTTTTTTATTGCTTTATAGGTACAATGTTTTATTTTGTGGTTTAATATTGAGTTTACATATTATATTAATATTTTTAATTATTAATATTGAATAATTTCATGATTAATCAATTTGTTGAATGAGAGCTGTGCTGGATTAACGACTTAAAAATATAGTTTTTTTTTATTGATATTAGCTGCTTTATTGAGTGAGATCGGGTGAACCTTAAAGGAGATATACGGCAAATTGGGAGACTTATTTGCTCATTTTACAATTAGATAGTAGCCAGTTACAAGAAGCAATAATTTTAATCGAGCAACAAAGTCGGTGCCTTACATCTTATATCTATTGAATTGTGTAGGTATTCTTTTAATGTTCGTTATGAATGACTAAAATAAGTGATACACTATGAATATGGTAAATATAGACTTTGTGGAAGACAACTAAAAATAAATTTAGTAGAAATATTACAATACTGAAATTTATTCAAACGCCTCATCTTCATATTTCGCGAATGGATTTGGCGAACTGTAGTTACAATGCGGTTTGTCTACGGCTGTAAAGACGCGCAGCTGTTGAGTGCGCAGTTGCGGGTCACACGGTCGACGTAAGTGTATATTTTATATACATAGGCGTTGATGATGATAAAATAATATATATAAACGCACCTATACATAGTATACACCTATACAACAATAATATATCGTATATTGGACGCGAGTTTTCTCATTTATCGCGAGATTAATTTGTCTTATTCCAGGACAATGGGCTGCAATTAGTTTCGGCCGAGGGTTTACCGTCGTCGCCACCGCCACCACCGCCTCCGCCGCCGCCGCCGCCACAGCGCAAATGGAATTCACTCGCGAAATTCTTCAGCGACAGATAAAAGACACGACTCTCGCGTCCGTCACCCTCAGTGCTACAAGACGCGGGGCAGCGTGCACGAGGGTCTGTCAAACTGCACGAGCTTGCCCGAACGATTGACATCCCGCATGTATATATACACGCGCGTATATAGGACGAGACTTGGACGGTCGGCCGCCGGAGGAGAGAGCGTAAGAGAGAGGAGTGTAAGAGTGAGAGAAGAAGCTCTCGAAGAAACTTCACTAGTCGTCGAACATCGGACGTGTACACGTATAATATATATATATATATATATAAACACCGCGTTCGTGTTAGACGGCCCATGGTTAATTGTCCGGGAAATTGCGGCACTCTGCTCTATATCAGTGACAGGCAACCATCACCGCACACAATCAGCACTCGCATACACACTGCACACTGCAGCGTTCGCCGAAAACGTCCGCCGTCGTAGTCGTCGTCGTCGTATTCTATGTACATACTATAATATATATATATATATATCGTGTGCGTTTATATATATATATATACGACGAGGGCGCTTAATCTGCCATTAGCCGACGTCCATATACCACGAACGGCGATCCAGCAGGGTTCTTCAGCCGCAGTTTTCCTATCTCGCGTGAAACACTTTTTTTTTTTTTTGCAGCTAGACAACCGCGGTTTATATATATATACTGTCCGATAACGTACGGTACTCGGAAACCGTACCCGCCGCAGCGCACTATTTCCGTCCATCACACATCCGTCTCACGTTCTCAACACACACACATGCACCGTAAATTGTATATATTTTCAGTGGCCATCACATAGTTCTCAACGCGTGCGAGTCTCGCCGTCTCCCGATCGACCTATACTGGTGCTGAGCTGTGTCTAGAATGTTTGCAGCTTTGAATGTAGCGTATTTTATAGAATGATACAGAATATAGGATACCAATATGTTATAAAGTTAAGCTTATCTATTATTTTTTCGACAAACATGGGCGGGGGGGGGGTAAAGATTTTTTAAAAATGTTCTGTATTTTTTTCTGCGAACTTTTTCAACTAGTGATATTTTTTACTGACACTAGATATTCACCAAAAAAACTTCACTGTCTGGTGAATAGAATTTTTTTTTCTGATTTAATCGCGTTCAGTGATTTGACGACCGGTGGAATACAGTTTTAAACAAGTCGGTCAGTCGTCGTCGTATCGCTAAGGAGTCTTTAGGGAGTCGTGTACACCAATTGCACGCTCACCCATCAACAGCACTCTCACGTAACAACAATTATAATAATATGATATTATTGTTCTCGGCCGTAATGTTTTTGTTTTTATACAATCGAATTTTGAGTCGTATTAAACTGCAAAAAAACAGTTTCTGTTTTATTTTCTAAACGTCGTGCTCGTTATCGTGTAATCCCGCGGATATAATAATAACTCATCTTTGGGATGTACGAAACAATGCCCGACGATATTTAAAAACACATTAGAAACACGGTGTAATATTGTTTAAGACTTTAGGTAGATACTAAAATATATTTTAGGGCCACTGTACAAATGTGCCATTATTGTTACCAAACATCCCAACGCGTCCCATTTTCCGCTTTTTTTCTATAGCTACGTCCTACATTACGTGTATTTTATGACAATATAATCTTTGTTAATGTACAATTTTGATTTGTTCTATAGTGGGTACCTAACTACAAAAAAAAAATTAATCTTAAGTTTTCTATAGCGTATAAATAGAGTAGAATTAATAGATATTTCATTTGTGTTTTTTTTTTTTTTAATATACGTGTATTAAAGTACTTTAAAGTGGGAGTAAATTCCCTTAAAGTTGTATATTAAAACTTTAAATTTATACCAATATACAGAGTAAACTGTATACACAACGTTTCAAAAATTTTTTTTGAAAATATTCTTATTACATAATTTAATGTCGTTTCAAAACAACATTTCTGAAATATATATATATATATTTTACTTTTATTTATAATTCTCATTTTTTAAATTTTTTGAAAGGCACCATGCATATTTTATTTCATATTCCGAAGTAGAATAATATTCGGAGTACCTCAATTTATCAAATTTAAATTTTGAACAAGTAATTTATTATTTAAGAGTAAGTATTTAAAGTTTAGATTAGCTGACAACAGAAATACCCCACAAAATGTTGTCCACTTCTTCGCTAATCTAAACTTTAAATATTTATAACTAATGATCTACTTATCTAAAATTTGATTTTTATAAACTGAAAAAATGAAATATTCCAAATATTATTCTGCTTTGGAATATGAAATAAAAAATTATAATGTCATTTATAGAAGTAAAAAACTAAAAAAATGATAACGATAAAATTTTTTTTCGGAAATATTATTTTGAAATGACATAAAATTATATGAAACGTGTATTTTAAAAAGTTAAAACTTTTCGAAATGATGAGTGTAGGCAAAAATGGATCACTTGATATATAGGTATTATATATATATATATATATATATATATATATATATATATATACATATATATAGAGAGAGATTGATTCAAAATTTATGTTACAGCCATTTTATCTCATAAATATTTAAAATACAGAAAAATGTAGGTATAATACGAAAGTTTTTTGTTTTAGACACATATAAAATGATTTGTATATCTTATAATTTTTTACAGTATATTAGGAGGGTTTTAGGGGGTCAACTTTAGAAATTAAAATGGGAACATATACTTTTTTGCAAACATAATATGAAAATATGTTTTTAAAACATTCTAGTACTTGAATAACATTAATTAATGCAAAACTCTATGCTGGAGAAATATTTAAAGTTTTTATAAATTTCTAAAGTTTATCGTCAAAACCCCCCTAAAAGTATTGTAAAAAATTATAAAATGTACAAATGATTTTAGATGTTTCTAAATCAAAAAAACTTTCGTATCATACATTTTTCTTTATTTATTGAATCAATAAAGTTGAGTAATATAAATTTTGAATCATCCTGTATATTATAATCTAAGTATGTATATAGATAATTAAATATCTAATCGCTGATGAATATGGTAGGTACCTAAGTATGGTACTTACCTATTTTAATTTATAGTAATGCATTTTAAGTACAAATCATGTTGTGAAATATTTTTAAGATAATATTATTTATCGCTTTCAAAAATAATATTATAAGTACCTATGACTTATGAGGCTATGAATAAATTAATCCTAATATTAAATAAATATTTTAAATCAACTTGTCCTAAGATACTGGCATGAGTTTATTACTTATCTACAGATACTATAATATCTATACTAATAATAGGTAAGATTTTCAAGTTCGATAAGGTATATTATTTTTAAAAAAATTGAATCAATTTGGTTTAATTTTTAGGGACATTTAAAATTATGAAGTTCTCAAATTATACTCCCTAATATGAATACTTCACATTAAACGAGGACTAATCTTATGTTTTTAATTTAAAACTCTTTATTCCTTACAGTTTATATTTTGTTATCTCTACTGTTTAGTTCATTTCTTTGTGTATGTATAACTGCAGGTTTTTATAAGTGAACATTTGCTGGTAGTATAACAGTGAATGCCTATTTTACTTTTTAATTTGTGGGTTTTATAGTATACCAGCTAATATCGAATCGATTGTTCGAATGATGATTTCAACACGAGCGCGTAAACAATCGCCCGAGGCGTAAGCGGCGACGCGGCGGTCGCAAAGGAATTATATATCGTTAAAAAGCCAAGTAAAACGAACGCATTATGATAATAAGACGTGTGTTTTAATTTGTAACCGTAAAGCTGTCAGTGTGGTTAAAATAAATAAAAACATCGTACAAATTGTTTTGACTAAAACGGTGGTATTTTTTGTGTTCATATAATAATATAATATATAGTATACGAGCACGGCGGAGAGGGGAAAAAAAGAGCAGTATATTAATAATAATCGTCGTCGTTATTATTATTATTATTATTAGGGGATGGATTTCGCTTGTCGTGTGTGTATATATATATATATATATATATATATATGTATAGGTGTAATATACGACACTGCCGCTATGGTGTGCGACGCAGCAAACACGTACTCACACAAAAGCAATATAACGTTGTAACATATAGTGTGGCAGGCAGGTATATAGGTTCGTGCATATAATATATATATATATATATATATATATATATATATATATATATATATACATAATATTATGTATACGAGCGGTGCACACGAGGCGGCGGTTGTCGTATATATCAAAAATAATAATACATTTTTTTTTTTTTTACCGCGCGACCCTACACCCCCGCCGAGTATTTTTAATAGCGTTTTGTCGATCATTATCCGATAAAACACCTTGTTTCACACACACACATACACACACACATGTGAACGTACATAGTTTAAAGTATTATTATTATTATTATATTATTATGGTCGTTGTAGCGTTGTGGTGTTATTCGGACGGAGACCAGCTGTCCACACGCCACCGCCACCACCGCCCTACGATGATGACCGCGTCGTCGCTGCTGGTGTCGTCGTCGTTGCTGTTGCTGTGATCATCGTCGACGTCGTCTGAACATATTTTGAGTTTTGTTTTTTTACATTACGTTCGGTTCTGGCTTGCGGGTAGCCCTCCCCCCCGGTGAGCGCGACTCTCTACCAAACGCCGCCACCGCCGACAGACTGGTTATAATGTATATTATATTACCTGCAGGGTCGTCTTCCAGGGAGATGCCAAAACGGGGCAATATCTTGTAGCTTTTTAAAAATATTCTTAGATTTATATAGTTCATACTTCATTTTGCTGTAACTGAGCTAATTCTGATTACATAAATATCAATATAATTGTATATATAAATAGTTAATATGTATGTACATATACTAATTACCAATAATATGTTTATTGGTTACGTTTTAATAAAATTATATCATATAATATTGTCTTAATAAATGGTTAAAAATGTTTATCCGTGGCCTATTAAGAAGACGTAGTGCTCGCATGTGTAGTCTCCGTCTAACTAACACTCAACATAGAAAATTTAATGTTCAGAATGCACCATTTTTTTTCTGTTATCAAATTTAAAGGTAAGAAGGACCCCGTATATAAGTTTTTTCGATGATTTAATTGTAAAACAAGTCATGACTTACGATAATTTGAAATCGTAAATTTGTTTTAAACTTTTAAATATAGGTAAGTATCTATAATACTCATAAATTGTTCCAAAGTTAAAATATCAAAAAAAAAAAAGCTTACGGAGACCCTAAATAATATTCTTAGCTTCAAATTCAATAATAGGTAAATTCACTAATATAATATTAAAATAACAGAGCAAAATATATTATTCTAAACGTAATTAAAATTTGTTGGTTATCCGTTAGTGAGACAGAAACAATACACATGCGGGCACGGCGTCCTATTTATAAAAATAAATATTTTATATTTTTTAATACGTAATTTAAAACTATATTAGGCCTCGGGTTTAGAGACGCCCCTGCAGATTAATTGTAGTGGCGGCGACGGGACACATTAATAAATAATAATAAACAGGTATAAAGGTATATACGTAAATCGGTACGACGAAGAAAAAATATGTGTACCGAACACGATTTCATACTGTATTATTTATATTATACATTATTACGATGACAAGAAATAGCCGAGACCGAGCAGTGTTTCGGATGGTTAAAAATTATGACAATAACTGAATGGACGGCGAAATATGTGTGCGTAACTCGTCATTATTATCGTTATTAGCCGTATTATTTTTATTGTGTTATTATTATCGTTTTCGGAGTCAAACGGAGTGTGCCGCTCGTCGTGTCCGGTCTGTTTCGTGCGCGATTTCACGGGTCGTTTTATTGTCGCGGTCGGATTTTTCACAGTTTTTCCGGTGTCGCCGCTGCGACGTCGTCGTCTGTACATTGGCAGCTGCCGCCGGTGATTGATGGCGCGCGCGGCCGGAAACGGAACACGACAACGACTGCGATGATTTCGGAGCCTAACCCGTTCATTCTACCGCGTGTCGGCGGTGGAGCGGTATAATAATAATTATTATTATTGTGCCGACGCCGGTCCAGCGCGAGCCGAAAATAATTCAATAAACGATATCCGTTCCTTCAATGGGCGCGTGGAATCGGTTTATTATTATTATTATTATTAACATTATACTTGCACGCTGCTACTGCTATTATTCTAAAGGTACAATTACGACCCGACAGAATATAATATTATTATTGTTTATTTTATATATCTGTGTATTCCCGTGATATAGGTATGGCGTTTCGGAAACGAACATCCGCCGGCTGGTCGTTCGTGTTTTTCGTGCGAATATACACAAAAGTCGTGGGACGCCCCCTCCTCCTCTCCCCGCCAGATTATTTTGACCGAATAACATGATATTATATTATTATTATTATTATCCCACTAAGATTTCGGCCGGTTCTGCACCCAGTTAAGACCGAAATTCCAGACTGCTGGACCTAGCACGGACGACTACAGCTGCTGCTGCTGCATATTATACAAAGAGAGACGGAAAGAGCCAGATATTATAATAATATCTTGTTTTACACGAGCATAAAATTAAGGCAACGACCGGAAACGATTATTTTACAGTACAATGTGTAACGCTGAAGACAATATTGTGATAAATGGCAATCGACAACATGTGCAATGTGATATTTACCGCCGATGGGCATTTTATTGTATATTGGCATTATTGTTATGCAGTATTTAATTTTGAAGATTAAATTTAATTTTCATATTTTTTTTTATTTTTTTTTTTATTTAATTGAAATATTTACATTGAAACGCATATTTTTAAAAAAAAATTACCTCAAACAAACGGAATTCATCTCCGAGTAGGTATGCAATACTACATATAAATAGTAAAATTAAAATAATTCTACAAGCAACAATACTTAAACGATGTTTATACCTTGGAAATTATTAGTTATATGATCAAATGTTATTAGTTACAACTTCTAAATAATTATATAAGTTTCATTACGAATTTAGTTTTTAATTTAGTTATTAATTTTAATTTAGTTTTACGAATTAGTTCATTACGAACTACAATTTATCTAATATCATTTATTATCGACCATTTTTTTTTTATTGATTTTTAGTAAAATAAAAATATTATATCTATGATTAACTTAAAAAGTACCGTCCTTTTGAAGAAAAGCATCTGGTTAAATAATAAAACTTCCTGCAAATTATTTTTTTAATAATATGTAAGCTTACAGAAGAGCCCCAATTGATAATTTTTTTTTAATGCACCTTTATTTAAAAGTTTTACAGAACAAATTTATTTGAATCTATAGCACATCATTATTTGAATGTTCCTACTATCTATACATAATACAAATAGACGCGATGCATGCCTAAACTTACAATAAAGATACTTGATTCTGTTAATTAAATTTAAAAAATATTATCATTCAGCAAAACTTATCTATTTATATCTCAACTAAAATAATAATGATAAAAAGAATGATATAATTTTTGTCTGAGTATTCATTTTATAAGTATGTAAATAACAAATAAATATTTTGTAAAATAAATATACCTACTTTAAACATTGCATTTGTTATTTATTTAAAAACTCGGTAAAATTGCAAGATCAAAGTAAAGGTACTTGTACATTTTTAAAATACTCGCATCGAGTTGGTTGAGCTGTATATCTTGTATACATATTAAATCATATAAATATATATATTTTTACATACACATAACGCAAATAAGAACATTTTCTTTTGTTTCATTAAGAAATTAATATTACTTTCATTAAACAAGAAACCTGATTTATCAACGGTTTAGAACTTTATAAAGGTATATATATATATATATATATTCGTATATATCCACTGCCCTATATGAGTTATTATGATATAAATAAAATAGGTACCAAAAAGACTAAAGAGTATACACAGAAGTCAAAAGTCAAAAACCATATTATCATTTATTATTTATGGATATTTGGAAATTTTCAACTCTAAATTTAATAAATAATTATTAAATTACGCGAATAAAATACCTAGTTATAATTGATAGCTTTCCAGATTCCTTTTGATATCAATAGTTATTATATTATTCGTTTATTATAGTTTTTGTGGATAATAAATTACAATGTTAGGTAGGTATATTAAACTTTTTGACGGATTAGTTAAAATTACGATTATTATATCGTATTTCGAGATATCTATTACACCTATAATACAGCTAAATAATAACAATATGAACGTTTAATTTATTCATTGTTATTATTCGATGATTACTAGAGTACGAATAAAACATCATAATAATGCATAAAATATAAACACGACGAATTTTACGTCTACGGTCGCCAATCTACACTCTTCATAAAAAAAAAATTATATTGCAAAATTAGTTAATATCTTAGGCCTATTATTAAAAAAAACCCATGATACAATAAATAAATCGTGATTTGTCACTTCTGCCTTGTGGTAAATTAAGTGGCCAATTTTTTTTTTTTATGTAACTCTATTACCTTTTGATAATAATAACTCTTAAGTCACAGAAAATTGTATGATTTTATTACTTCATCCTAAATAAAATATAGGTTTATTAATCTATTACTAAATACTTTTAAATATTGTACATTTTAATAATGGTCAATGATTATTATTATAAATGTTAGTAATAGTAAATAAACAAATATATTCAAGGATTCAAAATGTTTAAATTACATTATAAAATGTAATAATAATATTATTATATATATGTACTGTATTTAATCAGTGTTTATATCTCGGAATGCTAAAAAACGCTTTATTTTATTTCCCTAACCAGTATTTTACACTTAAATAATTTTATAGCGTATAAAATACATTTATATAGAAACTTTAACATTTCCATAGAAATAAAAGTCCCACGTAAATTGTACATGTATTATATAATATTCATTTAAAACTTTCATAATTTATTTAAATAACACTTTTTGAT
Organism: Pentalonia nigronervosa; assembly: GCA_014851325.1. Taxonomy (NCBI): domain Eukaryota; kingdom Metazoa; phylum Arthropoda; class Insecta; order Hemiptera; family Aphididae; genus Pentalonia; species Pentalonia nigronervosa. The sequence continues at coordinate 218,154 of JACXSJ010000538.1, read as the reverse complement.
CGTTTAAGTTTTAGCATTGAATATAGTTCATAATATTTCTTTATTTTTATCAGAAATATCATAATCTAATTAAAAGAATAAACATTATTTAGTTTTAATAATAAAATACTATAAATAATTATTTTAATTACATAAATATGTATATAAATATATATGCAATGTATTTTAATATTTATTATTTATATAGGTACATTTACAAACAAAATTCAATATATTTAAAGATAAAAGTATAAAATTAAATTTTTATTCAAAATTTCCATTAAAAAATAATAAATAGATATCTTAGAATACTTAGATGGTTATATATACTTACTTTCTTTTTATTTGTATAAATAGAACGTAAGTATATTACCATCCAAGTATTGTATGAAATATATAAATATATTATGTAAAAAAGTATGCAAATGCGTTGAAACTTTATAATTTTATTGGAAAAAAGGGCCACTGGTTCATTCTTATTTTTATAATTTCTATTTAATTAACTAATTAATTAAACTTTTTTCATCAAATAGCTTATTTATATACCAAACACTTGCGTTCGGAATAAATATTACGCTTATCAGTGCGATATAACTGGATATAGCTATCTATAGATATGGTCTTACAAACCTCTATTTTCCATATCTAGGGGTTGAATTTTCAAAAATCCGTTCTTAGTTGACGTCTTCTATTTTTAAACTATCTACCTGCCAAATTTTAGTTTCATGGGTGAAGAAGTTTTCGAGATTTCATGTTTAGTCAGTGAGTGACCTTTTTACATTATATAATATTATAATATATAGAAAAAAAATGTTTTACCTTGATAAATCTGATTATATTCCATTGAATACGGTAAATTAATTATTAATTGTTATTCTTGGTTCTAAAGTTTATTTATATAGTCTTAAAATTAATTTCATGTTATTACATTTATGAGTGACTATAATCTGTCTTGTTAATTTTTAGTTTTACATTACTATATCTGTTAATTACTTTATTTGACTCATAATTCATACATTAAATTATAAGTATTATAACATTTAGATTGAGATTAAACATAGTATCGACATGAAATATTTAAATGTCAATTAGTAGGTACTTATATTTATTTAAAATGTTCAATTACAATCAAATATTGCACATTTTGAACAATAAATAAATAGCTGAATTAACTACTATTATAATCTTATATTGTTTAAAACAATAATACAGTGTAATTTGCAAAGTATTGTTTTCATAATTTATTAGGTCTACTTGCATATTATAGTAGCACATTTCAAACATGTAATAGCTGTTCATAAAAAAACCGAAAAAAACACTACTTTCATTATTGATAATTGAAAACACTTTGGAAGTCAATGAAAAATGAACATTAGCTATTTAGAACATACATATAACTACTATTGTTACAATATTATAATAAACATTTGTACAATAACATTTGAAATGTGCTTTCAAAAATATGAATATATTAATGTGAAATTTTGCAAATAAAAAAACATTATGTTTTCCAAATATCTAAAACCGAAGACGACATGAAAATGCTAAAAGGTGGGAAACTAAGCACTTATTATATTAATATTTGATTATTATAATAGTGTATATTTCTATCATATTATATTATTGTTATTAATTTTTGAGTGATTACCATCCTACCACATAAAAGAGTGTAATTCGGTTAATGGTATAAATAGATAGTAGCTTAAAATAAATCTAATCATTTGAAAAATGTCTCTACGTATGGTAAAATTTATAATTTTACTACGAATAATGTTTTTGAATTACAACTAAATAACTAGCATTGTTATTCTTCGTTTGAATATCAAATTTTGTTAACATTTGAAATTTAAATAAGTATCTACAAAAAAAAAAAAAACTATATTTTTAGATTTTTCGGTTACAATATTAACAACTAATAAGAAATCTTATTTTAAATTTTCAATCCTTAGCCATACAACTAAAATATCTTATAAAATTTTAAATGTCCGTGGTTTTAATAGATTTTGTCATAATGTTAACTTTAAATGTTTATAAAAAAAAAACAGAGTATGTAAATTCTAACATAATATTTATATATTTAAACTGATATCAATACGAAATATCGATGTACTTATTATCATTGATATAGGGAAATGTGTTTAATAATAATATTGATATCATTCTGCATTACTTTCAGTCAACAATATTAATTAAAGATTTCGCGAACATAAAATTAAAATTTGTGATTAATCTAGCATTGTCTTGTCGAAAATAAAATCTTTGAAAGCATTTTGGAAAGATTCGAACTCACAAATTATTATCTAGTAACCTGTAAATGGGCTTGCGTATGATTAAACACGATAAGATTAAAAATGTCTATTATTATATAATACACAATAATAATTGCATATTTCTTATTTATCCATCTAATTGATTAAAAAAGAAAGTGTTAGTGTCAAAAATCTATTGTTCATTTACGCTCAACTTTTTTTTAAATTACACAAATAACAACTTATAGTGAACTCGTGTTAAATTCGAGTTTATAAAAAAATCGGTTTTGTCAAAAACACGTTTTGCATAAAAATTTCAGTTTTCCTTAACTTTTTTTTTTTTTGTTTTTTTCTGACGCTTAATAGGAATTTTCTATTTTGACCTCTCAAATGCACCAACTAAGCTCACTTTCCCACAAGAAAATATATTTTAGTTGAAAATCGAAGTATCTATTATTTCAACTACTTACTCATCCTGCACACAGACAAAAAAAAAACAGACACGCATCATTGTAAAATCAATAGGTACATCTCGCTCCACTCAGGATCTAAAAAAAGGTATTGAATTGTGCGCAATGTGAATTGCGTTAATTATAAACAAGAATTAATTAATCTCCTATAGCATTTTTTTTTATATTAGTACTAGAGATTCACTTACCACTCCTTCTTAAATTTTAATATAATAATAATTTATACTATAATCATAAAAATCTGAAATTTAAATATTTCAATACTCATAAGAGTCATAATGTGATTTTTCTGATAATTAATATATAATTATATTTTATTTAGTTTCCTTAACAACAGTTATATTCACTAAATTAAAAATATCAATACTTTTGATATATGATAGAGTGGTATTTTATACAAGAACCGACGAATAAATCTATTAATGTCAAAAATCGAAATATACGATATGTAAAAAAAAATGTACGAGATATTAAAATAATAATGTTGGAACTCCGAATTTTGTCAACGCTTTTCGTAACCAAAATTATTCTGCAAAAAGTGCATAATGGAAATGAACAATTAATCTTGTTTAAATTCAAATTACCTAAATCATATTTATGTCATCTTTAAAAACGACGAATTTGGACTTAAAACTATATAGTCATAATTCATAAGTTCGTGTGTTATAATGGACCTATGTAAGATACCTTTTTACCCCGTTCCTAGAGCATACATTTGAATAAGTGCATTTATGTAGGTAGTTGGTTGTGATGAGTTTTTACTGTGTCAGGAATTCAGTTTATATACACCTTCGATTTGATTCCATATATAGATAATATCTCATTATTGAGCCCTATTTAATATAATAATGATATTTAAAATCTGATCGTCAATACTGGAGCAGATATTTTTCAGGAGAAACTAAAAGCACCTTGTAGATATTTATTGGTGTTAAAAATAAACCAGACATCTCACTGTTTGTATAACATCCAGTAAAACACCAACGATCAGATGTTCCAATAATTAAATCAATTGACGATTTATTTTTTAATTTTTTATATAAGTTGAAAACTAATGTCGGCCAAATGAACATCTCAGATTGTTGCCCCAATATATGTGTACTTCAATTTGTAACGACATGGTATTTGAGAAGTTCCAAAAATATCAATGTATGTTAGGGGGTGGAGGGAATAACACGGTGACGTCCTGTCAAATTGGCACTGTTTAAAATAGCAATTTTAGGAACAAAAATGTCAAAGTTTAACGTACTAACTACAATATTATAAATTTAAGAATTGCAATTTCTGTTGTTCTTTTGCTCAAAAATCCGAGTTGCGAAACTTGGATCTGAGGACTCGGTTATCGGTAAGAACCCGAAACACGCGCACCGAAGTGGAACGTCGTAGTGACTCCGATCTAGGCCGAATATATTACGCGTATATTTCGTACAATATTCACGCGCATCGACCGAAATTCTGTTTCGTTGTCGTCGCTGTCGTAACACAGTACCTATATTTATCGTTTTAAAATTTAAAACTTCATGAAATATTTCATTTATATAAAAAATGAAAATGATTGTTATTTGTTTAAATATCTAGTTATATATAGGTACTTGGGGAGAAAGGATATTTTTAAAAGTATATTTATTGAATATAAACTGTTCACATAACCAATACAAAACCATTAACCATATTGGCACAATGTAAAAGTTGCTTCATACATCTATGATCATCAAGACTACATAACCCCATAGACACAATCTCATATTCGTAACTCATTTTAAATTTAAAATAAAAATAATATATTTGATGTCTTATAGTTGTTATGTATTGTTTGTTACTTGATATTATTTTATAATTATTTAAAATTATAAGCTATAAAAGTATAAAAAGAGAATTATCATTTATTATTTATAATTAGTTCCTAGTTTTCCAAAATCAAAAATTTGTGCTAAATATACGGTAATAGATTTCTACAAATTTAAAATTAAAAACATTTTTTTTTTCATTTTTTAAATTATTTATTCATACGATCTGTTACACATGGGAACAATAAGTAAAAGAGATAATAACAATAAAAAAGCTATAGAAACTATGGATTATTGAGGCCTCACATTGGAGAAACTACGATATGGGCAAGGAAATTAAAAACATTCACGTAAAAAAACAAAACGTATAATAGAATGTAGAGAGACAACTGATAAGTGATAACTGATGACTTATGTTATAACCATTAATAATGTTATTCCTTGACCACAGCTATCAATTTTGACCAATAATTCATTATCAATGTTTGCTATGCGTTTGAGAAACCAGACTTATCCAAAAAATAGAATATGAAGATCTACAAATTTCCAAGAGTGACTTGTGCTATATTAAAATATATATTTTATAGCTGTGCAAATAGTACAGGAATAAAGGAAAATCGCATTAGTAAGAACACGTAATTTTTCTGAAAGTTTTGGAAATCGAGACAATTCGGGTTTCTCAGACGACTCGTTCATTTATAAAAAAAAAAAAAAAATATTTATATACACCTATCTGTAACGATTTCAAGCGGAGGAGTGAGGATTTTTATTTTAAAATATTTCAAATATACTCAAACAGTTTACATAACTATTTTACAGATCACAATACCGCGCGCGCTTTTAAGAAGATTAGAGGACAACGCGGGCCATTACGTCGCGTATTATTGTTTACTGGCGTTCCGATGTTCTACACGTCAATATTATTGAATGTGCGAATCGCACGTGCCGTAAATGTTTTGAATAATCGTTGAGTTGTATTGTACGCGCGTATAAAAATATTTGCCGGAGTGCTGTCGGTCACACAGAACACCCCGAGAAAGGATAAGTGGACATCGTATTGCGCGACGCAGAAGAACGGCCGGCGAAAAAGAAGAAGAGCTGCGGCGGCGGCCCGAGGACGTGCCTCACAATAAAACATACGCGGACGTGACGGTGCACGTCGCAGGCCGGCGAATCGGGAATATATTATTGAGATATTGTGCGCGGTCTCCGCGTCGCGTAGACAATCCGTCCGCGTGGAGTCCGTCACCGGAAACACCAGTGGACTCCCCCTCGCGCGCGCAATGCACCGTATTTACCGACGTACGACGCGCGATTCGCCGCTTGCTCGCGCGGCGCATTCAATACGATGTTATCGCGACGCGTATGATGTACACCGGCCGCGAATACGCGTTACGCGCGCACATATATGTGTGTGTGTGTGTGCGCGCGCGCGCGCGTACGGCGGCTGGAGTCTCTGGCGCGGACGAGACTTTTAATTGTGCGATAGGAATTAAATACACGCCGGACAAGTCCCACGGTCAACCGCATTTCTACGCCGGCGTGCGTAAGACGCGCGCGGACGGGTACACAAATGTATTTATATTATCGTATAATTTATATGCGCGTATGTTGCGTGTGTGTGTGTGTGTGTGTATACGGACACGCCGCACCCGCGCGATGGCACATAACCACTGACCGTGTCGCGGATCGTAAACTATTTATTTTTTTTTGTTTTCTTCTTTCGTTTTCGTGAACGCTGCAGTCTTTGGTCAAACAGAGTAATTAGACACACCGCTCGCATGACCGACGCAATAATTATTTTTGTCCCCACGCGCCCGCCCGCGTGCGCGTGTTGGTGCGTGCGTGCGTGCGCCTCGCCGCTGCAACAGATTAATGCATTATTTATACGTGTTATGATAATATTATTTTGTTTTTTCGGTCGTTCGTTATTCCGCCGCGCACACACGATGCGTATACGTATTATAATAATATATACACCTACTGCGGACGCCTATAGAACTGTAAATATATATATATACAGTCCATTACCTACCGGTCGTATAATATATATATGTATTCGTTGCATTATCATTATTATTGTATTCGTATAATTTTTTCGCTTTTTAATTGACCATTTCGAGACTTTATTACACGTCTCCGTGCGGCACCGGCAGCACCGGTGCGCGCGCGACCATGGGTTTCCATCTAAAACGTGAGACTCGGCCGCCGCGATAATAACAACAATAATTTTTCGCTCCGACCGCGACGTCCCGTACATATACACATTTCTCGATTATTATTTTTCTATATCGTACGTGTGTGTGCGCGCAGATGCGGAGACAGATAAATTCGTTATAATGGGATGTGTGTATATAGATTTTTACGATCGGACCCATTATTCCCATGCACCGATGCTGCGCGATCATAACGTTTTCTCTGCGCTGCCCGGCGCGGGGTAATTTATCCCCGTTCGGAAACGGCTCGGGGCCACACTATATTATAATGGAGGCGCTCGTATCACTCCTCGTCGGCGCGCACCGCACTCGTTGGATACCAATATCAATATTACACGAAAATCGTGCCCGCGTCATAATGCACACTCTCCCGCTTCGGCGATCGCGAGAGAGACAGAGGAATAATGTCGTGCCAATAGTGTGTTATGCGCGTTTCATATTATATTTGTTTGTTTTTTTTTGTTCATACGTACACATTCGAATGGGCTGCGATGCCCAACAACGGTTTTAAATATAAGCGTAATAACGACGAGGCGTGAATTTCAACGGTAAAACCAAACACAAACGTTGCTATTATAATAAAGAGACGGCGTTCGTTCGCAAAAAAAAAAAAAAAAAAC